>JAWDJE010000002.1:45782500-45987500 GCA_035047345.1 Bradypodion ventrale | reverse complement strand
CGCAGGGGATGCCTGAATGAGGCTCCTTTCATGTCCCCCAAGAGCTGGGGCAGAAATAAATAAATAAATTTGTGTCAGAAATTATTCTGATTTGAAATGACATTTATTTATTTTTTGCTGGAGAAATTCAGCTCAGGAGACGCCCGAGTGAGGCTCCTTTTCATACTGTCATGCAGCACTCGGGTATCGAACCCCAACCTTCCAGTCTTCAAGCTCAGCGTCTTAATCACTAAGCCATCACAGTGCTCCAGCTGCGGACAGAGACGGGTGCTCAATCCGTCATGCAGTACCCAGGTCTCAAACTGCCGACTTGCCATCCTTCCAGCTAAGCAGGTGAGCTTCTTAACCACTGAGAGAAGTGGGGAGGACGAGGCGGCGAGGCGGCATGGGGGTGGGAAGAGCCGTGTGGGAAAAGGGGTGTGGGGAAAGGGGTGTGGTACCCAAGCCTGGGAAAGTAGGGCTGTAGGAGGAAGAAGGAGAGATGTTGGGAACAAGTGTTTGGAAGGGGACTTTGGTGGCTCAGTGGTTAAGAAGCTCGCCTTGATAGCTGAAACATCAGCAGTTCAAGACCCGAGTGTTGCATGACGGAATGAGCGCCCTTCTCTGTCCCAGCTCCTGCCAACCTAGCATTTCAAAACCAAGACATTGCAACAAGTAGATAAATATGGACCACTTGGGGGGGGGGGAGATATTGGGACAGGGCCGTAGCCCTTCATAACTTCATAATTGCAAACACAATAATCTTCAAAAGACATGTCTATGGCACTAAAAGAATTCACTTTAGAGGCTGTTTCAACGTGTATCACAAGATTATACACACCTTTGATGAAGTACCGAAATACCGATTTACCGGTGTGGTTGTGTCTTTTGAAGATTATTGTGTTTGAAATTATGAAGTATGAATAACTCAACTTTATGAATTTTGTTTTCCGTATACAGAATTAAGTGTTTTTGGTAATTCCAATATAATAAACGAAGATTTAATTTTTGTATTGCCTCAAATGGGACGCTTTATTACATTGATTTCAGTTAAGACACTGAACTCCGTGGTTCGGGACCCAAGTGTTGCATGACAGAGTGAGGGCCCTTGTCTGTCCCAGCTCCTGCCCAATCTAGCAGTTCAAAAGCAAGAAATTGCAAGTAGATAAAGAAGTTCATGTTTTGGCGGGAAAGCTAGCAGTGTTCCGTGTGCCTGCCACATGACCATGGAAACGTCTGCAGAAAACACCAAAGTGTGTTGGGAAGTATCCTGAAGCAACAAGCAAGGGGAACCCTCTGTGCGGAGTTCGTAGTGAGGCCTAAGGACCTGCTGGCACAAGGAGAGACATTTAAAGTCAAAATAGTCTGGTTTCTGTGGTGAGGGAAAGATGGAGTGACACAGAACGAGAGAGAGCGGGATGGGGACAGTTGGCTAAAAATCCAGTTGTTAGATCAGGCGTTTGCAACCTACAGCCTGTGGGTCGGACCTGGCCTGCTGCACCATTTCATGTGGCTTGTGTCACTGTCACTGCTGCCACTGGAAGTGGAAGCAGACGCATTTACAACAGCCGTAAAATGTGCCCGTGGCTGTCGTAAACATGTTTATAACAGCCACAGATGCATTTTACAGTAGCGTTTACGGTGAGGGGAACCACCAATCTGGCCTGCTCAGCCGTCTGAGGGGGCATGGTCTGGCCTGCAGATTTAAAAGGTTGAGGACCCCTATGTAAGGTAAAGGTCTCACTTGCTTGAAAGCCAGTCACATCCAACTCTAGGGTGTGGTGCTCATTTCCATTTACAATACAGGTGTAGCCAAAGAGCCAGCGTGTCTGCATCTGCAGATATTTCTGTGGTCACGTGGCAGGCATGACTTGAGCACACAGAACACTGTTACCTTTCCTACCAAATCAGTACCTCTTTATCTGCTTGCAGTTTCTTGCTTTTAAACTGCTAGGTTGACAGGAGCTGGGATGCAACGCTTGGGCCTCCATCAAGCTCAGTCTCTTAACCACTAAGCTACCATGGCCCCAGTTGTTAATCCCAGCTAAAAAGAAATGTGTGTGTGGTGGTGGTGGTGGTGGGGCACTGTGGAAGTATATATATATACACACACACAAGGTCAGCCGCTGGGTGTGTTGATATGGGAGGCCCCAGCAGCAGCAGCAGCGGACGGGCGGGCTGGGAGAAGTGAGCTCGGCAGACACAATAAAGGGTTCATGGATGGAGCAAGCGGGGAGGAAAGAGGGGGAGGGAAAGCGAGAACCCCGCACGCCACCAGAGGTTATGGCACTCCCCCCCCCTCAGTCTCTCTGCTGTTCATTAGAACCAGGTGGGAAGGGAGAGAGACGCGTTAGATCTGCTTCGTGGGGGAAAGCCAGGACGGGACAGGACAAGAGAGAGAGAGAGCGCGCGAGTCAGAAGGATCAAGATCAGAGGTGGCCAAACTTTTTGGGTCACGGGCTAGTCACTCTGGCCCGGGGGCTGGATCCGCCCCCTGACCCCAATTCATCTAGCCCACGAAGCCCTCGTTTACTCATGGAAGCGGAAGTAAAATTCGCCTGTATGGGCGTGTTTTACTTCCGCTTCGGGGAGCGACGAGGGCTTTGTGCGCCGGATGAATTGTTGTCAGGGCCCGGATCCGGCCCCTGGGTCATAGTTTGGACATCCCGGATCACAATGTAATATATTGGGATGGATAGCTGATTTCTAGGAAAGACATTATGGCAAGATTTGAGATTCTAAACCGGGGGTTGCCAACCTTTTTAAGTTGAGGGCAGGGTAGGTCACGCTCCCTCAAACAGTTGAGGGGGCTAGACTGCCATAAAATGTATCAGCAACTGTCATAAACACATTTATGATAATCATAGATGTGTTTTACGGATGTTTACAGCTGTTTACATCACTTCTACCCGGAGCGGGGGGGGGGCAGGAGCAAGGGGGGCCAGATGATTTGGGCCTGTGGAACAGATCCTTCCGGCCTGTGGGCATTAGGTTGCCAACCCCTGTTCTAAACCAGGTCATAACCAGCATCTTGAATTGAGCATGGAAACGTAACAGAGAGCTCAAGGACGTGTGTCACTGTGCTTCCCTATCTTATTTACATAACTACTTCTGTGATGTAGAGCAGGATGAGAAAACAGTTGCTGCAGGGCCATCATATGATTTTTTGTGATTTAGAGTGGACTTGAACTTGGATTTCTAAAGTCTTAGCCCAGCACTAACCATTCTAAGCAGTCTGATTCTTTACCCCTTTATTAAGTGTATGTCCCAATGAGTTGATGGGGCTTACTTCCTGTTACATGTAAATAAGATTTCAACCATAGTTTTAAAATGTAATTTTATGGCAATTTAGGAATGTTTTGTTAAGCTACTACAGGAACAAAAACAAATAATTTATTTGTATTCTCCATGCATTCTAACTACATTTACAAAAATGAATTTGAGACAACTCATGCAAAGATCAGGACATCACATATGGACTAAAATCCAGCAGTAAATCACAACTATAGTAAGCCCATTGGGATCTGATGAGTCAATTCCTCTGTAAGTTCAAATGATTCAATGGGCCTAGTCTAGTTGTGATTTGACACTGGATTTCAGCCAGTATAAGTTTGGGCTAACATTGTAATGGAAAGTGTGCTTCATTGTAGTCTAGTAACTCTGTATTTCAGTTATGGTCACTTTTGACCAAATCTAATCATTGTAGGTCAGACTTTTATTGTACCATGGATTGTAGGCGGTCTTTTCCCCCTGAGACTTATCAGAGATTAGTCATAAGGAATAAGTGAGATTTTCAGCAAGACCTGTAAATATATAACTAAAATACTGAGTTGGAGAAGATGAGAGCCCCCAAATCTTTTCATATCCAGATAATGAAACAGTGTGCAGTTTGCCAGACTTAATGGGGGTAGGGAGTGAATTTGGCTTCAAATGAAGGACTGAAATGGAAAAAGAACAATGACTGGAAACTATTTTAGACTTCTTGGAGCATATACAGTGTCTCTATAAAGACTATAAACGCCTTCAAAAGACTTGCACATCATTTTAAAAACTACTACAGTATTTGGAAATAGCTTACGTGAAATCATTCTCTATTCCTCAGTTTATTAAGTGATATAAAGAAGCCTTATGAACAAATATCATCTATTTGGGATATAAAAGGAATGGGGAGTGTGTGACAATGCTGGCTACAGTATTTTGGTTTAAACTAAAAGTAATTTTTCAAGATAAAGAAAGATTACTACAACATCTACTTAAGGCCTTTCAAGAACATAAGAACAGCCTTGCTGGAACAGGCCACAGCCCATCCAGTCCAGCATTCTGTCTCACACAGTGGCTCACCATTTCCTTCAGGGTATTCCCAAGGAGATGCCTTCACCTGCTTAGGATTCCCTGGAAATGGCATTGAGAGCTATCCTACCTATCTCTCCAACCCGGAGGTTGTCCTTAAGTATCCATAATTATAGCCATTGATACCCTTGTCCTCCATGAACTTGTCTAATCCTTTCTTAAAGCTGTCAAGACTGACAGCTGTCACCACTTCTTCTGGCAGGGAGTTCCATAGACCAGTAATCCTCTGGGTGAAAAAGTACTTTCTCTTATTTGTTTGAGAACTAGTACCCAAAAGTTTCATCGAGTGTCCCCTAGTCCTAGTGTTGTGTGATAGGGAAAACAGTTTTTCCTTCTCTACTTTGTCCACACCGTGCATGATTTTATAAACTTCAATCAGGTCACCTCTTAGACGTCGTCGTTCAAGAGTGAAGAGGCCCAACCGTTGCAGCCTCAGATGGTAAGGAAGGTGTTCCAGTCCCCTAATCATTCTGGTTGCCCTCCTCTGCACTTTTTCCAGCTCCATAATATCCTTCTGGAGGTATGGCGACCAGAACTGTACACAGTATTCCAGATGGGGCCTCACCATAGATTTATAAAGTGGCAAAATGACACTTGCTGACTTATTTTCTATAGCCTTCCTAATGATCCCTAGCTTTGAGTTTGCTTTTTTCACTGCTGAGGCACACTGGGTTGACATCTTCATTGAGCTGTCCACCAGGACACCAAGGTCCCTTTCCTGGTTTGTCGCAGAGAGTCCAGACCTCATTAGTTTATAAATGTAATTGGTTTTTTTGCCCCAACGTGCATCACTCTGCACTTAGTAATGTTGAAGCTCATTTGCCACTGCTTTGCCCACTCCCCCAGTGTCAAGAGATCCCTCTGGAGCTCTTCACAATCTCTCACAGTCTTCACTACCCTGTATAATTTAGTGTCGTCAGCAAATTTGGCTACCTTGCTATTTACTCCTACTTCTAGATCATTTATTAAGAATCATACTGTAAAGTTTTATAGAAATATTACAAAACTGCTGCTACCATTCCTGTTACTATTTATACAACTACTTTCCAATAGCTGTTACTATCTTTCACTAAATTGCTTAGGTTATGGTCTAACCTTGATTCTTGTGTTGCTTAGAGTAAGACCTTTGATCATTGCCAGACTTATACCTGACAGAGAGAATACATCATTATCCTGCATATTGAGAAGGCTTGTATAGAGAGAGTTAATTTACTGCAATCAAAAGGTTTGTTATCTTTGAACTGCAGTGCCAGCTGTGTTTCTCTCTGGAGAAATTGTTGTTTTTAGAAGTACTGTAGTCAAGTCACTTCTAATTGAGTACAAGGAGTGGTTCACTATTGTGATCCTCCTGACTGAGCAAGGATTTAAATCCAGGTCTCCTCAACCCTAGTCTGAGTCTCTATTTGATTAATCAAATGGGGTCTTGGAGAAATTAGAGTTTCTTATTTCTAAATCAGTCTGTTAAGCTCCCAATGGGTTAACAGTGCTAGAACACAAGTAAATCCCTAAAGCTAGCACTCTGCTAATTATATCTCCCTCTGCAGTGGCTCAAGTAGCTAAGACGCTGACTGGGAAGCGGAAGGTCAGCAGTTCGATTCTAGAGTACTGCAGGACGGAATGAGCTCCCGTCTTTGTCCCAGCTCCTGCCAACCTAGCAGTTCGAAAGCAAGAAATTGCAAGTAGATAAATAGGGACCACTTCAGTAGGAAGGTAACAGCATTCCGTGCACTCCGGTGTCTCATGCCTGCCACATGACCACGGAAATGTCTGCAGAAGCAGACAGCGCTGGCTCTTCGGCTTAGAAACAGAGATGAGCACTGAACCCTAGAATCGGATACGACTGGCTTTCGAGCAAGGGAAACCTTTACCATCTCTGTGTTCATCACTGCATAATCAGGTTGCTTCAAGGTCAAAATAGGTAGTGTCCTTAGTATGGTTTTAGTTGAGGTTCTCTCTCAAGCTGAAATCAGAAATTGCATATGTGATAGGCTATTGGAAAATAAACATGGGCTTAATTTGCAAGGGATTGCTGTAGCACATATATCTGAATAGATCTTGTCGGACAACAAAGCTGTTTTGTCAGAGGAAAGAGCATCCCCCTGAATGTTTAGTTTGACCTTTAAGGTATTGGATGAGTGTGTGTGTAGGAAATAGTTTCACCCTCTCAATTACCATATTATGACTCCTTTCACCCTCCAGTCTTCTGTTTTGCACCTAACATTAGTTGGTGATCCTCCACGTTCTGGTGGAACAACTGAGTAAATTCTGCAACCCTAAAGGGTGCCTGCCCTAGCCATACAGAATTATTGGTTCCTTCTTTCTTCATATCAGAACTTTACACAGTTTAAAATTGCAGATATTTATGAAATACAGGTAAAATTAAAAACAAATTAAAATGTTAAAATAATTAGACAAGTTTTCACCATAAGTGGGCTACTTCAAAAACCTTATTGTAATTGTTTACAAGATCTTCTTTTGTACATAGAAGGAGTCTCTCTGAAGAGTAGAAAGCATTAAGAGTAAACTCAAGGACACACAGCCGACTAATCCTACCAACCTAGAAACATTGCACTGTAAACAGGGTTATTGTATGACTTATTGTGCAGAAGTCCCTACTTTTCAAGTATATTTTGAACATTTGAAATGCGTCATATAAACCCTAAATATAAACTGTTAGAATAGCCACCGTTTATAATAATGTGTCTGCAGTATGCATGTGACAGTTTTGGGGCACATGATATCATGATCTAAAGGAGCTGAGATACAGTAAGGTCCAAAATTGAATTGCCTTAACATTTTTGTTCTAGACCATTTTAGAGATGGGCACCAGAAAGGGTATCGGACTATCCTGAATGCATGAAAACTCTTTAAACCAATAATCACAGAACTGTTTACTCTCTCTCTCTATTATAAGTCACATATTCAGTCAAGAAAACTAACAACAGAAATATGTCTAGGATAATGGTTCGCATTATTTACAGTTTTTGTAGAGCTTTCATAACAGTATTATGTATAACTGATTTAACATTTACAAATGAAAAATGAACATGACAAGCCTTTATAATCCTTTAAGACTTGAAATATTTAGAAGTGTTCACATCTTCAACCATGTTAACGCTGATGGAATAATCAAGTGGAATAATTTTAAGGTAAACAATTTCTAGAAATAATACTAGATTATTGCCTTGTACACATTTGATAACATAGCATTAAGATAAAAGACAATTTGGATTTAATCCTAGGAAATGACTCATTCATGAAAAATAAGCTAATAGTCAGATAATGTATTAGGATTGGATTTTGGACTGTATTCATGAGATAATGGCATACTTTGAATGGACATTACTCTCAACAAGTAGGTCATGACACTGTTTAGACAATTATGCTTTCTCTCTGATACAGAGTTTTTCAATATACCATGATAGACTCATCAGTTTACAACTGAGTCTGTAAACTGCAGATTTTTAGTGATCATTGATGTCAACATATCATATTGAAGTATTTCAGTAATCAGCATTATTTATCTGAATGTAATGGCAGTTGCAAAATATTCATATTATGCTGTTTATATAGTCTGAAAGCTGATTCATATATTGCTTGTATAACAACAATGATTGGAGCCAATTCCATGCAGCTGGATCTCACAGCATTCTACTCTGGGATTGGGTTGGATGACTAACATTGACCCTTTCTGATGCTAATAAAATCTTGCAAAAACAAGTGACATAGTGAGTGTGGGAAAGATCCACTGTAGTGTTTAGATGAGTTCAGAGCATCAATTGTGGTGTGTCTCCAGAGAATGACGTCAAAGCTGACAAAGACCTTAGAATAATGACTTTGTTGCTTGGAGAGGTAGTCATAGCTCCTATTGGATGTCCAGCTGGTTTGACTCATGGGAGGTTGTTCATTTTCTGGGAGCAGCAGTGGGCCGAAAATAGAAATGGACACATAAACACATAGTGAGTTTAGAATTCAGGGCCTCAGTAAATCATATATAGGTAAAGGACACTGCAGTGGCTCAAGTGGCTAAGACGCTGACTGGGAAGCGGAAGGTCAGCAGTTCAAATTGCAAGTAGATAAATAGGGACCACTTTGGTGGGAAGGTAACAGCGTTCTGTGGCTCCGGTGTCTAGTCATGCCTGCCACATGACCACGGAAACGTCTGCAGAAGCAGACAGCGCTGGCTCTTCGGCTTAGAAACAGAGATGAGCACTGCACCCTAGAGTCGGATACGACTGGCTTTCGAGCAAGGGAAACCTTTACCTTTACTAAAGGACACCCTTGCTTGAAAGCCAGTTGTATCCAACTCTAGGGTCCAGTGCTCGTCTCTGTTTCACAGCCAAAGAGCCAGCGCTGGTTTTTTTTCAGGAGGGGCAAAACATTTCAGGATGGGCAGCAGTCACACTCACACTCACGCCTTGAGTCGTGATGAGTAAGGCAGGATAGAAATATCAAAATAAATAAAATAAAATAAATATAACATTGGCATCGTGGGATGGGTTGGGGGGAAGCTGTTAACTCAGGAGGGTTTTCAACCCCCTGATCCCCCGGCTACAGGCCACAGGTTGAGAATCCCTGTTTTAAACCTATTGATTTTATCAGTTATCTACATATACTCTGATGCAGCTTAGAATGTTTGGGTTTTATAGGAAGTAAGCATTTTGCAATGGATTCCCCCCCCCCCCCTCGAATTAATTCATTTTCTTTTGAAAGATCTGCCATCTTCTTGATATGCCATTATATAAACTATTGCTTTCAGAGTTTTAGCTCGCAAACATGAAAGGGATTTAAAGATTGTACAAGATTGCTCAGTAGAGGATGATGTTCCTGTGAAGCAGCTGCTACAGCCAAGTTGTAGCAGTCTCATCATGCTCCCGTGCTTGGTTGCTAGGTTGATCCATACTTCACACGCCTGGTTTGATGTGGCGGATCGAAGCATCATCTCCCACTGTTATTAGCAACCTCTCACCATTGGGAGGTCCTACCACTACCATAGTAGTAGGGTCTGATGGTGCATGGGGAACTGAGGTCCGTGTTTTTGATGCTCCTTTAGCCATTTTAAATACGACAACACAGCTGGCTGGGCTCATGTTGAAGTTGGCAGTGTTAGAGCAATGCACTGACTGGCTGCATTGCCTGAGTACCCAACCCTACTTAGCTGTCCTGCAGTTTCCGATTGGAGGACCATTCCGGACCACTAGCCGACACTTTTGTGGCATGGTTGAACCTGCTGGGGGAATATGCCCCTTCCACCACAGCTATCGGACAGCTTAGAGGAGCAAAATGCTGTTAAGATGCCGGTGTGCTTCTCTGCAAAAACAATTGGCTTTTAAAAGGCATTGCTGCACCGCTTCAGGAAGGCCAGGGTAGACAAGCCCTCATTTTACTTTCCAGTGAGGGTGTGGGCTTGATTTGACGTTGTACTCCTGTTATGTATGTACAATGTTGCTTTAAGAAATGTATGAATGTAACCTGACCACAATTACAATGTAGCACAGCTGTTAAAGGAACGCGAGTTAGCTGCCCATAGAGGGCAGCTGCGAGCGTTCAACTCACATGGTTCTCATTCCTCAAATCACCGGCAGCCGCGGGAACTCTCCCGCACGATCAAACAACTACAGAAGAGGGGCGTGACTTAGGACGATGTCACGCCGGTAGCAACCAATGAGCTACCGTGCAGCAAGATTCAAATGTATTGTACTACTGTATATAATGTGAGGTACCTCCGCCATTACCACATGTTCATCCGGATCATCAACCAATAAACCTGTGTTAGTCCTTACTGCGACTCCTTCTATGTCTTCCGCGAAAGACACTAAATTGGCGACGAAGGTGGGATCAATGGCGAATCCCAAGGTCAAGCCTTACCAGTTCGATGTCAGCGAGCCCGAATAATGGGAACTCTACGAGTGCCAGTTTCGGCACGCGATGGAAGCCGCGAGCGTCGACGACGACGCGAAAATGTGCTCCCACTTCCTGGCCCAGGTGGGACCGGCCACGCTGCGTATCCTGATGACCCTGGTGGCCCCCCGGAAGGTGGACGAGGTGCCCATCGACCGCATCCTGGAGAGGTTGGGCGAGCATTTCCAGCCGCCCGTCTCGATCTTCCCAGCCCGGGTCGCGTTCCACAGGCGAGACCAGCGACCGGGCGAATCCGTGTCCGCCTATGCGGCGGCCCTCAGGCTTGCAGCGGTGCACTGCCAGTGGGATGACCTGGACCAGGCCCTCCGAGACCGCATGTTGTGTGGTCTGAGGGACGAGGAGCTCCAGAGGAAGCTGATGACCCGCGACCACCACCTCACGTTCAATGAGGTATTGCGGGAGGCCCAAGCGGCCGAGGCGGCCAGGAGCGGGGTCAGAGTGTTGAAGTCCCGAGGGGCCACGTCCGAGAGGGCCAAGTCACCAGTACAGGCGGCCCGGCGTACATCAGCGAAGACGGCCTGGCGGGCCCCCAAGCCGCCCGCTGCCACACCAACGTCGTCCGAGGAGTCGTCCACGATGGCGGACCCCTACTCCAGCGAGGACGATGACGTCCAGAGGATCAAGAAGCGAGGAGAGAAGCGGCAGACCCGCGAACGGCAGGACCGCCGCTGCGACGGTTGTGGGGCGTCCCACGACCGCACGAGATGTCCGTTCCGAAAGGCCGAGTGTCACAACTGCGGCTGAAAGGGACACATCGCCCGAGTATGCAGGCGCGGGCGAGTCGAGGACAAGGGCAGTTCCAGCCATTCCCAGACGCACCAACGGAAAGCGGCCGGCACCAGGAAGGTCTCAGCCAACTACAGCGAGGAAGGCTTGAACCGCGTGGGCCTGGAGCACCGGCAGTTTTTCATAGAGGTACTGTTGCAGGGGTTCCCGTGAGGATGGAGATAGACTCGGGGTCATCTTATTCCATCCTGTCCCAAAAAGAGTTCATGCGCATTCCCCCAGATAAGCGGCCCAAACTGCGGGCCATGAAGTCACACCTACGGGACGTGCAGGGAAATGGGATCCCAGTGTTGGGGGTGGGGAACTTCAAGGTGAAGTTCAAGAACTACTCTGAGAAACTGCCCCTAGTGGTCCTCAAGGGGGGGAGGTGCTGCCTTTTGGGAACGCAGTGGTTTGCTCCCCTGGGAATCGAACTGTCCGGCATTAACGCCATCGAGACTGACCCAATGCGGGACGTGTGCAATGCACACCCGGACGTTTTCAAGAAGGGGCTCGGGAAATACAAGGGGCCCCCGGTTTCCTTTGAGCTGGACCCAGAAATCCGGCCCATCCGCCTCAAGCCAAGGAGAGTGCCCTTCGCCCTCAAGGACAAGATCGAGGCGGCACTGGACAAATTGGTGGGGCAGGGGATTTTGGTTCCAGTTGATTCAGCGGAGTGGGAAATGCCGATTGTTACAGCCCTTAAGTCAAACGGGGAGGTCAGGATTTGTGCGGACTATAAATGTACGATAAATAAGGCCATTCGGCCAAATGCATACCCGGTGCCCGTGGTCAGCCATTTGCTGGCCACGCTACATGGGGGGAGGTGTTTTGCCAAGCTAGATCTGGCCCAGGCATACCAGCAGCTCTCTGTAACCCCGGCTGCTGCTGCCACGCAAACAATCGTGACGCACAAGGGGGCGTTTAAGGTAACGCGCCTTCAGTTTGGCGTGAATTCGGCCCCCGGAATTTTCCAGTCCCTCATGGAACGCCTTTTAAAGGGGCTTCCAGGCGTCCTCCCATACTTCGACGACGTGTTGATAACAGCGGGGAGCGAATTAGAGTTAGCAAAGAGGCTAGATGGGGTCCTCTCAGTGTTCGAGAGGGCAGGACTGCGATTGAGGAGGGACAAATGTGTATTCTTTGCGAAGGAGGTCGAGTTTCTAGGTTTTAAGGTAACCCCGGACGGGATCAAACCCTCTGAGTCCAAGGTTGCGGCCGTAAAAAACGCCCCTCGCCCCACCGCGAAACCGGAGCTGCAGTCATTTCTAGGGCTCCTAAATTTCTATCATTCCTTCCTGCCTCGGAAGGCATCGGTCGCAGAGCCACTGCACGCGCTACTTAAAAAGGACGCGGCTTGGCGGTGGGGGGACAGGCAGGAGAAAGCGTTCAAGGAGCTTAAGTCACTCCTATCCTCGGATGCTGTCCTGACCCACTTCGATCCGAAAAAACCAGTGGTTTTAGTCTGTGATGCGTCCCCAGTGGGGGTGGGGGCGGTTCTGTGCCAAGTGTTGGAGAGCGGGAGGGAAGCCCCGGTGGCGTACTACTCAAGGTCCCTCTCGAAGGCCGAGCGCAATTACGCGCAAACAGATAGGGAGGCCCTGGCCATAATCGCGGGAACGAAGAAGTTCCACGATTTCCTATACGGCCACGAGTTTACGGTAGTGACGGATCACAAGCCACTTCTGGGGATCTTCACTACCGGCAGACCCACCCCGCAAATTCTATCCCCCAGGATGCTGCGTTGGGCCATTTTCCTCAACGCCTACCAGTATGAGCTGGTCTATCGCCCAGGGAAGGAGATCTCCCACGCGGACGCGCTGTCCCAATCTCCTCTCCCTAGTTTAGGGGACCCCACATGCGAGGTAGAGCAGGACCACCAAGTCCTGCTGATCGAGTCTCTCGACTCACCCCCCATTGTCCCGGCCGACCTCGCCAAGGCCACGGCGGCCGACAGGATGCTGGCCCAAGTTAGTTCCTGAGTTAGGAAAGGGTGGCCCACTACTCCCCCCGAGGAACACTTCAAGCCATTTTTCAGGCGTAGAGTGGAGCTTTCTCTGGAAAGGGGCTGCTTACTCTGGGGCCAGCGGGTAGTTATCCCAGACAAGCTAAGGGCCAAGGTACTGAAGCTACTGCATACCAGTCACCCCGGGATCGTGCGCTCCAAGGCTCTAGCCAGGAGCTTCTTTTGGTGGCCCCAGATAGACGCGGATATAGAACGTTTAGTGGGCACGTGTGAGAGCTGCCAGAGCTCTCGACCCGAGGAGTCCCGTTTGCCCCATAGGGAATGGGACACGGCCCGCGGGCCATGGTCCCGGAATCATGTCGACTTCGCTGGCCCCTTCCGCGGGTCCATGTTTCTGCTGGTAGTCGACTCCTACTCCAAGTGGTTGGAGGTAATCCCCATGAACAGCACTTCCTCTGCGGCAACCATTAAACAGTTGCGCAAGCTTTTTGCCTGTTTCAGCCTGCCAGACGTTCTCGTTAGCGACAACGCGAGTACCTTCACGTCTGCAAAGTTCAAGACGTTTATTGAGAGGAACGCCATCAGGCACATTACCGCTGCCCCGTTTCACCCCGCCACAAACGGTCAGGTAGAGCGCCAAGTGCGCACTACGAAAGACGCACTGCGGCGCATGGGTCCCGGTGAGTTGAACCTTCACCTGTGTCAGTTCCTCATCTGCTATAGGACAACCCCCCTAGCTTCAGGATTTTCCCCAGCCGAACTCCTCATGAGGAGGCGTCCGGTAACACTTTTTGACCGGATGGATCCGTCCAGGGTGGAGGATGAAGGGAGAAATATAAACATAGGGGGAGAGAGCTCCAAAAGTTTTTCGGTAGGGGACCCGGTCCACTGCAGGAACTACGCGGCCTCTGGGCCAGCGTGGGTACCAGGGACGATTATTGAGCAAACGGGGACAGTATCCTACAGGGTCGAGACTAGCTCAGGTCTACTCTGGAGAAGGCATGCCGACCAGCTCAGAAGGCGAGTCACCGGTGAGGGGGAATCAGCGTTAGGGTCCTCCCCCACCCGCGTTACCCAAGGGGGAGACACGGCGGCACCCGCGGATACAAATGCATATCCTCGGTTCTCAGCCGCAGAGGAGGATACCTTGGAGGAGAGGGATGAATTTGATTATGAGTTGCAGTACCAGGGGGGTGTCGCGGAGTGGTCCCCCACCCATCCTAGCGAGAAGAGGGGTTTCAGTTCAGCCCCTGGTACTTCCAGTCCCCCCAGCCCTTTTGTTTTAGAATATACCATAGCCCCAGCTCCCCGGAGACAAACACCCCCAAGACAGGCAACAGGGGGGAGTCCGCCTACCACAGTCTCTAGAACTCCCGGGCAGGTAACGGGGGGTGGCGAGGCCACGAGGGCCTCTTCGTCGGTCCCGAGATTCGTACTGGGGGGGACCCCAAGCTCCTCAAACGGTAGGCAAGGGTTCACTTCCCAACTGTTCATTCCATTCCCGTCCCCCAATGCAAGGTTACCGCAGAGTCCACGCCGAGTCAGTAATGAATCCCCCCTTTCTGTTGCAGGACAGGACTCCGCGGAACCAGGAGCCTCCGGCTCCCCTGTGTTAAGTCAGGCTGCCGCATGCCCCAGGCGCACGTGCGGCAAGCCACAATGGTTGAGGGACTTCGTCCCATCCTAGGGGGGAGGGATGTTATGTATGTACAATGTTGCTTTAAGAAATGTATGAATGTAACTTGACCACAATTACAATGTAGCACAGCTGTTAAAGGAACGCGAGTTAGCTGCCCATAGAGGGCAGCTGCGAGCGTTCAACTCACATGGTTCTCATTCCTCAAATCACCGGCAGCCGCAGGAACTCTCCCGCACGATCAAACAACTACAGAAGAGGGGCGTGACTTAGGACGACGTCACGCCGGTAGCAACCAATGAGCTACCGTGCAGCAAGATTCAAATGTATTGTACTACTGTATATAATGTGAGGTACCTCCGCCATTACCACATGTTCATCCGGATCATCAACCAATAAACCTGTGTTAGTCCTTACTGCGACTCCTTCTATGTCTTCCGTGAAAGACACTAAAACTCCCTTATTTATCTTTCTGGAGGCCGTTGTTTTCCTCCAAATGAATAAATTTTTCTTCTTCTCAGCTTTCCTCACTATACCACTTTCACATCCTCACATGATAATCAATTCAAACAATTAAAATTATTGGCCTAATGTATAAATCTCAATGTGAACAGCACCATTAGTTTTTAAAAGTCCCAGGTCAAATAAGTTATAAGAAGGCCACAATCTGGCCAGGTTATCCTGCTATGGTAATAGAGTAGACCATACTGCCAAAAACTCAATGCCAATCATCAGGCAGCAGTTAACTAACCTGAAAACCCTGAGGAATAATGGCCTTGGGTGGCAAAGTCCACAGGGAAAGGTGATGGTCCCCAAGTGGATTAAATCCTAATTGAATCCATCATGATGGAGGACAGCAGCTTCATCAATACTGGCCTGGGGTTGATGAGAACTTTGTTTGCCAAAAGGGCTTAAGACCAAAAAGTGATTCGCGGAACTGAATCAAGGGTACAGATGTCATGCTGTGGACGGCAAATGGAACGCCACTGCATTATTTTGTTCCCAAAACACTTGTCATGGCCATGATGATAGCTAATATTCGGAATCAGAGGTGCCACTTGATGAAGAAGAAGATGATAATTAAGAAGGATAAGCTTTTGTTCTCTTCTTTTTATTTTTCTCTTTTTGTATTAATTTTTGTGAATCACCATGTTGTTGAATGTATGGTGTAGGGCAGGACTTCTCCACTTTTTTAAGCTGGGGGCTGGGTCACGCTCCCTCAGACAGCTTCAGGGGCTGGATGGCCATTTTGCCCTTCCTCCACCACATAGCGGTGGGGCCCCACATGAAATGGTGCCATGGGCCACATCTGGCCTGTGGGCCACAGGTTGAGAATCCCTGGTGTAGAGAGTGGGGTTAAGGGAAATAGTTTTTTTTAACAACAACAAAATTAGACTAGTTGAGATGCCCTTGGTTTCTAAAATCAAACTGACAGAAAGTGTCACATGAATTAATGTACTATTCTCTCTCTGCAGACAAAAGCAACTCCACGCCCCACGCGTAGATCTGTTAATTGCCTTGGGCAAGGCAACAGAGATCTTTGCAGGCCTAAACTATAGAGTTGTGATGGCGAACCTTGGCAATCGAGATGTTCTTGGACTTCAATTCCCAGAAGTCCAAGCACCCTGTGAATCCACACAAATGGGTTTACTGCGATTCATCTGGCCCATGCTGCCCTCGTCACTCCCAGAAGGGGAAGTAAAATGTGCCCGTACGGTTAAGACTCTTCCGGTTTAACCCTTCCTCCATACAGGCGCATTTTACTTCCGCTTCCGGGAGCGAAGAGGGCAATGTGGGCCAGATGAATCACAGTAAACCCATTCGTGTGGATTCACATGGTGCTTGGACTTCTGGGAATTGAAGTCCAAGAACATCTCAAGTGCCAAGGTTCACCATCATGGCTATAGAGCAAGCTAGATGTCTTCTGTAAGAGACCTGCTGGGTGACTACTTGAGGGTGAAATAGAATTTGTTTCATATGGAATCTCCAAATCCTGTTTTGCTATCCATGTAGCCTGCTTTCAGTAGCAGAGATAACTCAACAAGTCTTTTGTCCTCCCCCCTCCTCCCCCACTTACTTGGACTCCCATGTGATAGGGATCATTGTGTAGTCTAATGCATGTCTGGTCAAACTCATGACAAGTCTTCTGGCTAGCTTCAGTACTCAGGCTGGAGTTCCCCAGTAAAACTGTGCAGAGAAGAAAACGAACCAAATTCTCGCTTAGTCTAGTTGTGCCAAGATTTCGGTTACAAACGGTTCCAGCCATTTAGGATGCAAAACACTGATACTCTCACACAGCTGGTTTGAGCTGTTCATATCCTGTGAAAATGAGAACTTTGACAACTTGCAATATGCAGCTTCTGGCCTTTGAACAACAGGCCTCTCTATGCACATAAGTGGCCAATGATGTAATTTGGGACAATTCACAAAACTCCAAGCTATACATCGGGACAATGAAATCTTTCATTTTCCTTTTTCCTTTGCATGTATGAGCTGTTCTGGACAACTTTTTACTATGCTCCCCCCACCCCCCTCTGTGTTTGAAAGAGAGAGAGAGAGAGGTTACCACCCTCTACCCATCTCATTGAATCAGGTCCCAATGATCCAAAGCAGCTGTTCCCCAGTCCCTCTCATCATGTATCCTAATGGCAGCCTGTTCATTAATATAACTGGGACACTATTCTATCACAGACTCAGGGCTCCCCACAGGCCATTCTTACCTGCTTCCTTAGCAGAGGTGGAGAGATAGGGCCATGCCTGTGTTCCTCTCCTGCTGTGTCTGTGTGAAGGCTTGCTTGCCTCTGTGCGCGCACAACCACAAACAATGCATACTTTGTTCTACCTGCCACCCCTGGCTCTGTGGACCTATGTTGTGCTTTCTGCTCCACCAGCCACAATGAATACCAGCTACCACTCCATTCAGTGACCATATCACTTTCAAGTTTATTTATTTATTTATTTATTCGTATTTCTATCGCCACCCAACTCGCCCAAGTTTACAAGGTGGAAGATGGTTTGGGTGCAGTCAACACCCTATTAAGAACATAAGAACAGCCTTGCTGGAACAGGCCACAGCCCATCCAGTCCAGCATTCTGTCTCACACAGTGGCTCACCATTTCCTTCAGGGTATTCCCAAGGAGATGCCTTCACCTGCTTAGGATTCCCTGGAAATGGCATTGAGAGATATCCTGCCTATCTCTCCAACCCGGAGGTTGTCCTTAGGTAGCCATAATTATAGCCATTGATACACTTGTCCTCCATGAACTTGTCTAATCCTTTCTTAAAGCTGTCAAGACTGACAGCTGTCACCACTTCTTCTGGCAGGGAGTTCCATAGACCAGTAATCCTCTGGGTGAAAAAGTACTTTCTCTTATTTGTTTGAGAACTAGTACCCAAAAGTTTCATGGAGTGTCCCCTAGTTCTAGTGTTGTGCGATAGGGAAAACAGTTTTTCCTTATCTATTTTGTCCACACCGTGCATGATTTTATAAACTTCAATCAGGTCACCTCTTAGACGCCGTCGTTCAAGAGTGAAAAGGCCCAACCGTTGCAGCCTCAGATGGTAAGGAAGGTGTTCCAGTCCCCTAATCATTCTGGTTGCCCTCCTCTGTACTTTCTCCAACTCCATAATATCCTTCTGGAGGTATGGCGACCAGAACTGTACACAGTATTCCAGATGGGGCCTCACCATAGATTTATAAAGAGGCAAAATGACACTTGCTGACTTATTTTCTAAACCCTTCCTAATGATCCCTAGCATTGAGTTTGCTTTTTTCACTGCTGAGGCACACTGGGTTGACACCTTCATTGAGTTGTCCACCAGGACACCAAGGTCCCTTTCCTGGTTTGTCGCAGAGAGTTCAGACCCCATCAGTTTATAAATGTAATTGGGGTTCTTTGCCCCAACATGCATCACTCTGCACTTACTAATGTTGAAACTCATTTGCCACTGTTTTGCCCACTCCCCCAGTGTCGAGAGATCCCTCTGGAGCTCCTCACAATCTCTGACAGTTTTCACTACCCTGTATAATTTAGTGTCGTCAGCAAATTTGGCTACCTTGCTTTTTACTCCTACCTCTAGATCATTTATGAAGAGGTTGAAAAGCAGGGGTCCCAGTACTGAACCTTGGGGGACCCCACTCTTTACTTCCCTCCACTTGGAGAAGTGTCCATTTAGTGCTACCCTCTGTTTCCTGTCCCTTAGCCAGTTGCTGATCCAGGACAAGACCTGTCCCTTTATTCCATGACTGGTAAGTTTATTCAAGAGCCTTTGGTGTGGGACCTTGTCAAAAGCCTTCTGAAAGTCCAGATAAACAATGTCAACTGGATCCCCCTTATCCACATGCTTGTTGACACTCTCAAAAAATTCCAACAGATTAGTGAGGCATGATTTGCCCTTGCAAAAGCCATGTTGGCTCTCCTTTAGCAGCGCCTTCTCTTCTATGTGCCTATTAATTCTATCTTTTAGGATGGTTTCCATCACTTTACCTGGGACACATGTCAAACTGACAGGCCGGTAATTTCCTGGATCACCCCTGGATCCGTTTTTGAAAATTGGTGTTACATTTGCTACCTTCCAGTCATCAGGCACAAAGCCTGATTTGAGGGAAATATTATATATTTTGTCTAGGATATCAGCAATTTCATCTTTAAGTTCCCTGAGAACTCGTGGATGGATGCCATCTGGTCCTGGGGATTTGTTAGTGTTTAGCTTAACAAGACATGCAAGGACCTCCTCCCTGGTTATTCTTGCCTCTCACAGTAATAGTAATGTTAACTGCTCTCTCTACCTACTCCATGGGGACTGCGGTGGCTCAAGTGGTTAAGATGCTGAACTTGACGACAGGAAGTTGGCAGGTCAGCAGTTCGAGACCTGAGTACTGCACGACGGAGTGAGTTCCCGTCTCTGTCCCAGCTCCTGCCAACCTAGCAGTTCGAAAGCAAGAAATTGCAAGTAGATAAATAGGGACCACTTCATTGGGGAGGTAAACAGCATTCCGTGCAATCCAGTGTCAAGCATGCCTGCTGCATGTCCATGGAAACATCTGCAGATGCAGACAGCGCTGGCTCTTTGGCTATGAACAGAGATGAGCACTGAACCCTAGAGTTGGATATGACTGGCTTTTGAACAAGGGTGACTTTACTTTTACCTACCTACTCTATGCTGGCTGTGTGGCATCAGGCTGTAGAAGACTGCTGAAAACTATAAAATAGTATCTGTCATCATTGTCTGTGCCAAAACTTTTATCCAAAATTAATAACTGAATATTACTCTTTCCATTCATTTCCTGTTTTGTCTTTACAACACACCCAAGTTTCAAGCAAACAAGATCTCAGTAAAACTGAATTATGCATGACTGATTGATCCAAGGCTTGCAGTATTACGCTGTTACACAAGCAATATCTTGTGGCTATTCAGCTGATGTGATGCTATTGATCCGATTGATATACTCAACAACCCAGTAGTTCTGATGGATTTTTAAATGACTGGTTGCCACTTGTTTGAGTGAAGTATATGTCACAGACAGACATTAAGGTAGGAGTGAATTGATCAGAAGAAATTCACAACACACTGATTAGAAAAAAGAAAGAAAATAAATTATATTTTGGGGGAAAGTACTATATCACTGTAAAAATAGTAGTTCCGAGAGGATACTGTATTTGAATTCAACAATAATATTTGTCCATGGCTTAGTATATGAAGCATTTGTTATTATATATAAGGCCTGAGAAACTGAGTATGTGGGAAATAGAGAAACAAATGTACATTCAAAGAAACTGCCTAAGGGGAAAAAATCTATACAGTGCTAGGAAAACATTCTCCAAAAGAATAACTGAATAACTATTATGATCATTCATGCTTTTATGAGGAAACACAAGACAGAGGTCTAAACCAACTACAACAGTCAAATCTAATTAGATATTATTAAAATTTAATGAATAATTATCAGCAGATGTTCAATACCTTTGTAAAAGGAAAAAGTCCAACAGTTAAATAGATCAATTGAGCAAGCATGATCAAGCGATGTTAAGGGTTAGGAGTCAACATATAGTAAGCATTGAAATATTCACAATACTTTCCTTTTCTGCTATGCTCCAGTATAGTGTAAGGTTAAATAATTGTACTCATAACTAGGGGACATAAGACCAAAAATGTGATTGAAAAGCCAGCCTAGTGTGGGAGGTGGACAGGATGTGAATTGAAAGTATTACACAAATTTTACTAGATTAAATGTATATTTCTATGTCTGAGAAAACAGCACTTGTTAGCTGCATATATTCAGCACGAGCTAATTGCCCGGCCTTGCTCAGGTTGTTTTTTTTTTTTGTTTTAGAGGAGGGAAAACCAGGGACGTTTCTTTTTTCCAACCCAGCCTGAGGAGAAACCTGGGTCTGGTTCTCATGCCTCAGTCTCCGGCCCTCGCCTACCTTACCTGACCAGGGAGGATCTCCCTCCTCTGTCACCTCCGCCATCCGGGCTCCCACTGAGGCCTCCCGACCCTGGCCCGGGGCCTAGTCCACTGCTCCCGCCAGCCAGGGGCTTGCCACGTCCTCCGTCGGGCGCCGGCTGGGGCGCCCCGGGCTGAGGCGGCCTTCCGTGGCAGATGATGAGGCAAGGGCAGAGGCCACAGGGTGGGCCGGGCCGAGAGGGGGACAGCCACGACAGTAACAGCCACAGCATGCGGGCTCGAGCTTTGGCGGTGGCGACTTTGAATTTCCTCGTCTGGCCTGTCCTGTCCCAGCATAGCGGAGCGTTGTGGGGAGGCAAGTCAGGCTTAGGCCCGGCCTAGCTAGGCCCAACGTGAGTGCTGCCCCTGCCCCTCAGCAGCAGCAACGCAGTCGCCGCCTCTTCCATCATCACACGCAGTACTGCTGTTTTGTGAGGGTGGCTGTGTTGCGCTTGCGAATTACAGCTTTTTTGTTGCTTGTTCTCCTGTTGGAGAATCTGCGCACGACCCCCCCCCCCCCCCCGCCCCAGAACTGTATGCATGTGCAGTACGTTCCCCCTAATTTTGGGGGCTTACACCCCCACATGTGTTTCGGTACCCCCACAGTGCTGATCTCACAAGACCAAGGTAGGTGTGTGCCAAATTTCAGCGTTTTAATTCCACTTCCGGGAGTGATGAGGGCGGCGCGGGCCGGATGAATCGCAGTAAACCCATTCGTGTGGATTCACAGAGGCTTGGGCTTCTGGGAATTGAAGTCCAAGGTCATCTGAAGTGCCAAGGTTCACCATCACGGACTTAGCAGTCTGTCCCCTCCCCCTAAAGCTTCCCCTCTGCACAATCGATCAGACAGTTGGTCACATGCCCAAGTTTGCAACTAGTATGAGACTGAATGTATGAAGGAGAACTTGTAGCTGGAGAAATGCTTATGCAATTGCCCTACATGATGATTTAAATTAATCATATTTTGCTCTATATTGCAGATAATTCATCATTTTAGCTGAAATCATGTTAGTGTTTTAAAAACAGGATGTTGGCAGATGTTTCTGTCTGGAAAATCAGACTTGGATATGAAGTCCATGTTTATGTCCAGAAAACCTATCATTAAGCAAAACAAATTAATTTTCAAACTAGGGGTAGGTGTGAAAACGTAAGCCATTTCCTTTGTAATTGGCCAGAGTCATCTTTCTCCATGGATTATGACTTTGGGATTCAAAGATCTGCAGTGGATGACTTTGTGATAAAGATCAGCAACTAAACACTTCAAACTATTGCACACAGAGAATTTATTTCAGACTGTACATCCTACTTCCTCTGGCCAAAAAAGAGTCACTCAAAATATACCGGTAGTACTGTATATTACAGAGAACAAACAGAACTAAAATCGTCAAACAAGCTAAAGGCTGCATCAGAAACAAAAACACAAAGAATCAAAACAAATGGTTAAGAAATAAACAATAGCCAAAGTCAAATAGCTGTTTAAATAACGTTTGCTCTCCCTGGTTTGCAGAGATACATATCTTGTCCTAGCCTGGCCAAACAAATTTGTCTGGATCCACCATAAGAAGTATTGGAGTGATCATATCCCATATAGCCTATAGCCATGATGGCGAACCTTGGCACTCCAGATGTTCTTGGACTTCAATTTCCAGAAGTGCAAGCACCCTGTGAATCCACACAAATGGGTTTACTGCGATTCATCAGGCCCACGCTGCCCTCGTCGCTCCTGGAAGTGGAAGTAAAACGCGCCCGTATGGAGGAAGGGTTAACCCAGAAGAGCCTTAACTGTATGGGCGCGTTTTACTTCCGCTTCCGAGAGCGACGAGGGCAGTGTGGGCCGGATGAATTGCAGTAAACCCATTTGTGTGGATTCACATGGTGCTTGGACTTCTGGGAATTGAAGTCCAAAAACATCTCAAGTGCCAAGGTTCGCCAGCATGGCTATAGAGCAAGCTAGATCTTTTCTGTAAGAGACCTGCTGGGTGACTACTTGAGGGTGAAATAGAATTTGTGTCATATGGAATCTCCAAACTCTGTTTTGCTGTCCATGTAGTCTGGTTTCAGCAGCAGAGGTAACTCAACAAGTCTTCTCTCCTCCCCCCACTCCCCCGCTTACTTGGACTCCCATGTGATAGGGATCATTGTGTAGTCTAATGCATGTCTGGTCAAACTCATGACAAGTCTTCTGGCTAGCTTCAGTACTCAGGCTGGAATTCCCCAGTAAACTGTGCAGAGAGGAGGAAGGGTTAACCCAGAAGAGCCTTAACCGTATGGCATACCTGTCAACCCGCGGCTCCGGAAAAACGGGACCTACGCACATCGCTTGTGCGCAGGTCGCTTTCCACACATGCGTGGAAGTGTTTTACCCCTTCCACGCATGCGCAGAAGCGCTACGCTGCCTGCGCAGCCCTTACGCAAGCGGCATAGTGCTTCCGCGCATGCGTAGAAAGGGTAAAACACTTCCACGCATGCGCGGAAGCGCTACGCTGCTTGTGGAAAGCGTTTTCCCCCGCTGCCAAATTACTGGGTTTTGGCAGCGCGGGGTGGGTTATGAGGTCAATGGACGTCAAATTACGGGGTTTTCCCGGCCAAATCGGGATGGTTGACAGGTATGCCGTATGGGCGTGTTTTACTCCTGCTTCCGGGAGCGACGAGGGCAGTGTGGGCTTGATGAATCGCAGTAAACACATTCGTGTGGATTCACAGGGTGCTTGGGTTTCTGGGAATTGAAGTCCAAGAACATCTGGAGTGCCAAGGTTCACCATCACAGCCATATAGAGTGTTGTTCATCAAACTAATACATGGGAAAACTAAACAATGTGGTGCTTTTACCCTCTCTGTTGGCTGCTTCTATACTACTATCTATACCTATAAATCCAAGGGTTAACCGTTGGAACTTGCTATACGTTTCTGCACCCGTCCATCCTATCCCGTACCGAGCCTCCTGCACTCGCCCGAACCCAGCCCGCAGGTTACTGCAGGGTTGCCGAAGGCGTCAGTGGGGCAAGAGCCCCATGAACGTGAAAAAAGGGAAATAATTTCAATTCCTAACGTCCTGTGCACCACACCGCGCCTCAGCCAATCAGGTTGAGGCGCGAGCAAAAAGAATGTTGGGAAACACGGTGCGGCCAATTAAAATTGAGCTGCAGGGAAAAAACACCGCATGGACGCAAGCAAAAAATGCAAAACTCAAAGTCCCAGCATCCTACGCGCCGTGAGCACGCAGAACACTGAGAAAGCCGGTGCGCGAAAAATAAAATTAAAAAATGCAACGGGTGCGCAAGTCCGCCACAGGCGGACGCAGCGCCTCACAGCCTCACAAAACAAACACCCACAAAAAACCACGGCGAGACCACTGTCACCCTTCTTTCCTGGAGCAACGGGGAGCAAAGGGACTCCCTCTCCTCCACGCTACCCCACCAAAGACACGGCGAGACTACTGCTGGCCTCAAGGTATCTTGAGCCGGGGTGGGGAAAAAACCAACAACAGACAGCAGTTCGTCAGGGGAAGCACCCTCCCTGGCGAATGACTGGCTGCTGCCTTTGTACTTCCGACGCCACTGTTTCAAGAACTAACACGAAACAGCGGTGGAGGTAATACAAAAGCAGCAGCCAGCAATCTGCAAGGAAGAGCACCACCCCTTACAGATTGCTGCCTGCCGATCTCCGGTTAGGTAAGCCAGGAGAAAAAGGAGACAGAGAGGAGAGAACCATCATCAGGGAGATAGCTCTTCTCTGCCTCCTTCTCCTCCGACCTACCTAACAAACCTTACCAGGGGAAGAGCGGGCTGACTGCTGGCTCCTCCTTTTCCCCATTGCTGCATCGAAACCAAAATTCGAAGCAGCAATGGGGAAAAGAGGAACCAACAGGCAGCCCGTTCTTCACGCAAAAGTACACACCAACAACAAACACCAAAATTAATAAAAACTAATAAAACAAAAATAATAATAATTAAAAAACCCATTAATAAACAAAAAAAGTAAACAACAAAATCCACAAACAAAAACATCCACAATACCACAAAAGCACAGACAAAACACCTAACTACAACACAAAAATACCTAACTCTGATAACACAACAACCACAAATTACACAAATAAACACCAACGAAATAACAAAAATATACAACACCAGAAATAAACAAACCAATTACACACATCTAAAGCCAAACCAAAACAAAAAAGAACAAACAGAAACACCTCCCAGCCCACCACCACAAAATCAAAACAAAGAAAAATCCCAGAAGAAAGAAACCAGAGAACTCACCAGCACATCCTCCCTCCATGAGACCGGAACAGAAATGAAGAAACAATGACAACTTACTGGAAGATGCCCCACCTAGAGGCCAGGAGAGAAAAAACACGTGAAACGAAACCAAAACCAACAGCCCCACCTGCAGGCCGGAATATTAAAAACAAGTCAAAAACACAACAGCCCCACCTAGAGGCCACAAGAGTAAAAACAAGTCAAAATATAACAATAAATCAAAAGTTTACACAAATAACAAACATATGTTAAATAAATAAAATAAATTTTTTTATAGCATCCTCTGTTGATTTTTAACTCAAACCCCCCCCCCCCAAAAAAAAAGCAAAACACAATTTATAACAGCCCGGCAACGCCGGGCAACCTATGCTAGTACTTTCATATTACCAAAATGAGTTTGCATGGTTTGTGCCTAAGGATATTTGGTAAAAAAAAGGCCAGCTTCTCTTAATTTTATTTTTAAGGTTACCACAGCAGAAATAAAACTCTCTTATCAGATTCCTGAGAGATAGCAACCATAATCCATTCTGCTACAATTTTGTGTCAGACTCTCCTTCCTGTATCTCTCTTAGATGTTGAGCCTGGAATTGGATCTACAGTCATCGCTCACATTACAATGCGTTCGGATAGCATCATTTTCGCTTAACGTGTTCCCCCGCATAACGTTTTTAGTGTCATTGTCCAGACAACACTAAAATAACCGTCATTATCCAGAAAAAAACGTCGTTATGAGAGAAACTCCATAGAAACCCGCATAAAAACAAAAATCACTTAGCAACGCTACTTGGGGAACCAAGTAACGTCATTATGCGAGGGTATACTGTACTGTATTTTCTTTTTTAAATAACTTGCTTTAATGATTTCAAGGCGGAACGCTGTCTAGAAAGAATAAAATTGTCATTGTTGCGTATTTCCTTTGGGTGATTGAGGCACACACCTCATACAGCAGATGTTAGGGGACAGCAGAAAGGGACTGGAGCAAACAGATGTAAACCATGAAGCATTTATGGCACCCCTAGACTGCAGTGGCTCAAGTGGCTAATCTCTTTGGCTATGCCTGCCACATGTCCACAGAAACATCTGCAGACGCAGACAGCGCTGGCTCTTTGGCTGTGAAACAGAGATGAGCACTGGACCCTAGAATTGGATACAACTGGCTTTCAAGCAAGGGTGTCCTTTAGTAAAGGTAAAGGTTTCCCTTGCTCAAAAGCCAGTGGTATCTGACTCTAGGGTTCAGTGCTCATCTGTTTCAAAGCCGAAGAGCCAGCGCTGTCTGCTTCTGCAGACGTTTCCGTGGTCATGTGGCAGGCATGACTAGACACCGGAGCACATGGAACGCTGTTACCTTCTCACCGAAGTGGTCCCTGTTTATGTACTTGCAATTTCTTGCTTTCGAACTGCTAGATTGACAGGAGCTGGGACAAAGATGGGAGCTCATTCCGTCCAGCAGTACTCGGAAATCAAACTGCTGACCTTCCGCCTCCCAGTTAGCGTCTTAGCCATTTGAGCCACTGCTAGACCTGCTATTTATATTTATTTACTGTGACTGCAGTGGCTTAGGGGTTGAGATGCTCCACTTGATGGCTGGAAGGTTGGCAGATCAGCAGTTCAAGGCCTGAGTGCTGCATGACAGAGTGAGCTCCCAGCTCCATCTCAGCTCCTGCCAACCTAGCAATTGGAAATCAAGAAATTGCAAGTAGATAATTACCACATCACTGGGAAGGTAAACAGTGTTCCGTGTACTCCGGTGTCTAGTCATGCCTGCCACATGACCATGTAAATGTCTGCAGACGCAGACAATGCTGGCTCTTTGGCTATAAACAGAGATGAGCACTGAACCCTAGAGCTGGCTATGGCTGGCTTTCGAGCAAGGGCGACGTTACCTTTAACTGAGTTTATTTACATATTTTATCTACCATGACATTCAAGATGACACTTACAGTGCATCCCAGATGGGATACGTTCATATATTCCGTTTGAGTGGCAGATCTGCTACATTTCTTAAAGCGTTACCTGTTTCTAATAGGCACACACTCATTGCATGCAGTTACGGTGATCTTCAAAACAAATTACTGAAAGAAGCAAAATAATGCACACCGTTTTTAAAAAACTGAGCCCATCACCCACTTGCTGATTTTGTACTGTACAGGGGACTGTAATACAAGGTACAGCTTTATAAAGCGCTCTCAGATATTTTAAGAATGAAAGGCACTGTACAACAGTCAAACCCTTATTTTCATCATTGCCAGTGAACTGTGGCTTGCTAACCTAGTTTGTTGTGGTTTTTTGAAGACTACGTTCCATACTTCTAAATCTAGAATTTCTGTTTGACTGTACTTATTCTAAGTATAGCTCTTCAGACAAAACACAGCAGCCTTCTTCACCACAGGCCCAGACAGAAGAAAGGATAAGCAGCAGCTGGGAGTTCCTTTTACTTTAATAACTGCAACAGATGTTCATCATTTACAACACTGGAAGGAGGTTTGTTCTGTTGGTACAGTACTTGCCATTTAGTTGCCTCTGACTTACAGCAACCCTATGAATGAGCCATCTCCAAAATGTCTTCTCCTTAACAGCCTTGCTCAGCTCTCAAGAATGAGGCTTCTTTTAGGAAGATAATCCATTTCATATGTTGTCTTCCTCTTTTTCTGTTGCCTTCAACCGCTCCCATTATTATCATCTTTTCCAGAGAATCTTGCCATCTCGTGATGTACCCAAAGTATAACAGCCTCAACATCATTTATACAGGTGAAATTCGGAAAATTAGAATATTGTGCAAATGTCCATTCATTTCAATTAAAAGGTGAAATAAATATATGAGATAGACTCACTACATGCAAAGCGAGATATGTCGTGCCTTAATTTGTTATAATTGTGTACATGAGATTATGCGATGATTATGGATTACATGAGATTGGGGGGTTGGGCTTTTCATAAACTGTAAGCCATAAGCATCAATATTATAATAAAGTAAGGCTTGAACTATCTCGCTTTGCATGTAATGAGTCTATCTCATATACCTGTTTCACCTTTTAAGTTGCATTACTGAACTGAATGAACATTTGCACAATATTCTAATTTTCCAAGTTTCACCTGTACCTCCAAGTTCAGACTTGATTTTCTCTTTGACCCTTTCTCACGTCTCCTGAAGGTCCAGTGTATCTGCAAAGCTTTCTCTAGCACCATATTTCAAATGAAAGAACTTTCTTCTTGACAACTTTCTTTACTGATCGGGAATACAATAGCTTGTATGATCTTGGTTATGGTCTCTAGTGACATGTCCTTACACTTGATGATTTTTTTTCTAATTCCTCCTAGTCTCAGTCTTCGCCTGATTTCTTGGCTGCAGTCTCTATTTGAATTGATGGTTTAACCAAGATTTACAAAACCTTTAATTATTTCAGTTTCTTCATTGTCAACATTAAATTTGTATAATTCCCCTTACTCATGATTCTCCTTATTCTTTCAGAATAGCTTCCCACGATTTACACAATCAAAGGCTTTTCTGTAGTCTAAAGCATAGGCTGATCTCCTTCTGAAATTCTTTGCTGCCTCTTGAGTGCATCTTCCTTTTCAAAATCCAGTTTGAACTTCAGGTATTTTTTGCTCCATATACTGTAGGATTGGGGCCGTGAAGCGGCCCTTGAGGTCCCGGAGGAGACTGGTCGAGTAATGACACGAGGCAAGATGGAGCGAAGACCAGTGATTTATTGAGGGAAAATCATCAGTATATATTATGTTCAAGGCTGCGCATGGTAGAATGGTCATCTGACAGAAAATCACATCACCCATTTACCCGGGTTAATTGAGAACCTCTCTTGGGGAAGTTAATTAACTAAGGCAAACACTGACAGGGGAAAACCATTGTTCGAGGCTTACGCCAGAGTAAATATGGCTTCTATTTGCACCAAAGATTAGGCTTGACTGCGAGTGAGTGATTGCTTAATGGGTAACGGAGGTTAGCGATCTGCTCTCTCAGCGGAACCGCCGGTCAGGTCAGATGTGGGTGAATAAACCCTTATGATTTATACTATTAATCCGCTCCCCCAATTTCTGGGCCCGCAGAGCCCACGGACCAGGAGCCTTCTCGACCGGAGTGGCCTCTGCCAGCCGCTGCATTATGCCAATTGTGCTCGCGGAATCCATAATATACGGTAAAACCCTTCCTTGCAACAACATACACATCACTTTGCTTACATGGGAAATTGGAGGGATGGCAACTTAGTACCCAGTATACCCTAATATCTCCTATGCCGCTACTGTACCTACACATAACATTCACATAAGATCATAGCATGATGAAAACTTGATGGGTGTTTGTTGTAGTTGCATGCTGTCAAGTCACTTCTGACTTACAGTGATCCCAACAATGGGTTTTCAAAGTATGCATGGTGTTCAAAACATGGTTTACCACTCTTTGAACAGCACCTAGTAGGTTTCCATGGCTGAGAAAGGATTTGAGCTCAGGTTTCCTGAGTCTTAGGCCACCAGTCCACACTAGCATTTTAAATCTATATTAAAAGGTGTGTTTTGGGGTTGGGGTTGGGGGGGGGAGAGTAACCGAACCCTGTGTATATTTACATAGTGCATTTGGCACAATCCAGTGAGAAGTACTTCTAATGCATAGGAATTTGAGCTGAGGGTGCAGTTCCTGAGTATGTCTCAAAAGTCATAGGAAAGTGATGGCGAACCTTGGCACTCCAGATGTTCTTAGACTTCAATTCATACCTGCCAAGTATCCCAGATTGGCTGGGAAATCCCGTATTTCACCCCTCTTCAACGATCGTTCCCACAGCCATCCCGTATTTTGGCCGGCCAGGAAAGGGGTTGCTGTGCATGTGCAAAGGGGTTCTGCGCATGTGCAAAGGAGTTGTTGCTGTACATATGCCTGGGCAGGAGCAGTTCCTGTATTTTCCAGAGCCATGCTTGACGGGTATGCTTCAATTCCTACAAACCCAAGTCTCTGTGTGGATTCACAGAGACTTGGGTTTCTGGAAATTGAAGTCCAAGAACACCTGGAGTGCCAAGGTTCGCCATAATGGTGATAGGATGTTTTCCACTTCCCTTTGAGGGATCTACCCTGGCGAAAGAGGTCCAGGCTCATTTACCTCTTTACTAAGGCACTGGGAGGCTCTTCAGCTGGTACTTATTAAATGCTCCAGTGGCAAGTCAAAGTACATGAGATGCTTCAATTCCTACAAACCCAAGTCTCTGTGTGGATTCACAGAGACTTGGGTTTCTGGGAATTGAAGTCCAAGAACACCTGGAGTGCCAAGGTTCGCCATAATCATGATAGTGCCTTCACCGCCCACCCTCTGGCCAGATGGGCTAGAGGGGCCGAGAAACACCTGGGGCAAAGGACTCTCTGCTAGCTCTGTTGATGCCTTCGCATCAGGAACTGTTGTCGGACTTTCTCCCCCCTCGGCTGTTTTAGCATGAAGGGAAGTGGACTGAGTCTTTATAATGTATTTATTGTATATTGTTGCGTACTGCTTTGAAATATGTACTGTTTAATCTTGAATTGGGTATTGTTTATTGCTTTGAAATTTGTATATTGCATTATGTTTATTATTGTATTATATTGATTTTGTTTTCTAACATTATGTTTATTATTGACTATTGATTATTGTACTGAATTTACTTTTCATGCTTCTTTATTATTGTATTGTATTCTGACGTATTATTTGTATCATATTTTATATTGTTTGGCATTATTGTTGTAAACCGCTTTGAGTTCCCTTTATGGGAAGGAAAGCGGTATAGAAGTCTAAACAACAACAACAACAACAACAACAATAATAATGCTCAGCTCCTTTTTATGGCAAAAAAGGGGTCTTATTTGTCTAAGTGTAAACTTTTCTCATTTACACAATGTGCAAATTTACAAAAAAAAAAGGTTTCATGACTAGGCATGAAGAGTAAACATGGGCTTCATTTGCAAGTCTGAGTTTCTGTGCATGTGTCTCTGAGGGAACCGCATCACTGGAGAAATAACATCCTATTAACTTTTGAATGCAAGCTCAGTGTTTTGTGTAGTTTGAGTCTTGCCAAAGAGGCATTCTGGGGACTTTGACTCTTGAGGACCTGGTATTCTGGGGGAAAGTTAGGGAAGACTTTGGACCAAGTGAAAAAGCTACAACATGGAAGAAAGAAGGGGCTTAGCATCTAGGCAGTGATGATGAACCTTGGCACTCCAGGTGTACCTGAACTTCAATTCCCAGAAGCCCTGATCAGCAGGTGTGCTGACTTGGGCTTCTGGTAATTGAAGTCCGAGGACAACTGTTGGCCACCAGGGATCTACTGGATTACTGAACTGAATAGATTACTACCCCCCACAACTCCCATTTTGAGCCTTCCACTGATCTCTGGTAAAAGCGGAAACCATAATGGATTGAGCACCACACTGGGGGAGTAAAACTGAGATGTTAGAGACATAACACACACACACACCAATATTCATCCATAAAGATGTTTTGTTTGCACCTATATCATGTCCTTTTAAGCACCAGAGGAAGACCTTTTCATTTCTACCTGCTTTTGAATCTAAAAAACCTTTAGTACTGATAAGGCTCTTTTTGCTATCAATATGCATTGTTGCTGCTTTGCTGTATTTTATTTTAAAATGTGAGACAATTTAAAAATAACGTGATGTGGCATGGAAGTTTCAAATGCTTCAGGAGTGTAAAAGACTCCATTTTGACTCACAGTAAAATGCAACCTTTGTTTGCTAAAATTATGTGATGTAAATATATATGTGTGTGTATATAATGCAGATAATTATGCAGATTTTATATTGTTTATACCAGGACTTGCCAACCTTTCAAAGTTGGGGGCCAGGTCACATTCCCTCAGACAGTTGAGGAGGCCGGACTGGTGGTCCCCCTGCCGTTTATGGCTGTGGTAAACATGTTTATACAGCCACAGGCGTGTTTACAGCTGCCGTAAACGAGTCCGCGGCTGAGTCCGGTGGCTATGATGGCCGGAGTGAGAGCGGGGGGCTGGATTATTTGGCACAGTGGGCCAGATCTGACCCACAGTCTGTAAGTTGCCTACCCCTGCCCTATACAATTCTGTGCTATTTTTAAGTGCATTGTGCAAAAATATAGATGAAAACAAACATCCTGTTAAACTCTTAAGAGTACTTGCCCTAGGCTAGTGATTGCTAACCTTGGCACTCCAGGTGTTCTTGAGCTTCAATTCCCAGAAGCCCTGATCAGCAGTAGTGCTGACTTGGGATTCTAAATATTTCTGATCCCCAAATGTGCAAAGTTGCACTATAGAAGCAAGAGATCTTGGAGCAAAGTTTGTTATGGCCATACCTATTGCTGGGACATCTGGCCGGACATCCTGCTATGGTAATGGAGTAGACCGTACAGCCAGTGACTCAATGCCTAGTATTGGGCAGCAGTAAATAACCTGACTCCCTAAAGGGGTCAATGGCTTTGGGTGGATGAGCCCCTTTAGGTGGGGTGATGGTCCCCTCAGTGGAGGAAATGCCACTGGAAACCATCATATCAGGCCCAACGGCAAAATGAGGAACTTTGATTCCCAATGGTAATGGAGGCGGAAGAGGCCATGCCAGATGGACTGGCTGTGAAGGCGCACCTTGATAATATCCTCAAGGCTGCGGCAGTCCATTGCAGTCCCGGTGTTAAACCCTGCATCTCATTTCATACGTGCCGCAGGAGATGGCTCCGTGATCATAGTGTGTGGGTCACTTCATGGCAAACTGGGATCCACCTTCAACAAATTCACACTAATAGCATTGTTCCTGCTTCAGAGGGGAAAATGCATTCTCGGATACAAGTTGCAGCCGACAATGATCGCTGGGATCCGAGTGATTGAGTAGCGTCCGTATATTGTAGATACTGGAACGTTTCCATGGGGGAGAGAGTTAGACAGTAAAGTAGGGATAGAAAATGCAAGTTGAATTCAGCAACTGGCTTCTTTCTTTCTTTCTTAGCATCAGCCTCCAATAAAAGCTGGCTGCTGGCAAGTCTGCAATCAAGCATCTGACTTCAGAAGTGAAAGAATGTGGGAGGCCCTGCACCTCACCCCCCGTGACTCAGAGCTTTCCAAGGGAAATAATGTTTCCCAGCTGGCCAGTGATTTTTGGGGATGGCAGTACCATTTTACCGCCTGCTTTGGAAACATGTCATGGACAAAAGCTGAAATCCAACCACATTTTTGATGACCGTAATATCTTCAGACACAATCGAAAGTGACACTGGATCTAACTGCTTTTCAGGAAGAGCTGTATTCAAAGGGCTCGAGTTGACACTGTAGAAGTTTTTAAAAATACAGATGAACCTGAAGGATCCCTCTGTTATTGAGCTTATAGACCTGTGGAGGCGAACTTTGGCACTCCGGGCATTCTTGAAGCCCTGATCAGCAGGAGTGCTGACTTGTGCTTCTGATAATTGAAGTCCAAGAACACCAGGAGTGCCAAGGTTCGCCGCCACAGCTATAGGCTAATTCCCATGGATCATTCTAGCACACTTTTATATCAGGGAGGGTCAGTGAACCAGTTGTTTTAGACAGCAGGTGCAGGAAAGAAGACAAGTGTGAGAAGGCAAAGCTCGAACATACCCAGAAAAGAGTCTAAAAGCCAAGGCCTATGAGATCCAGATGATTGGAGAAGAGGCACCTGAGAGGTAACACGACAGCCATTTTCAGATAGTTGAAGGGTTGTCACACAGAAGATGGCAAAGGCTTGTTTTTCTGCTGCTATAAAGTCATGGTCCAAATCAATGGATTCATATCAAGAGGAGATTTTGACTAAACATTAGGAAGAAATGCCTGACACTAAGCTGTTTAACAGCAATGAAACAAATTGCTTCACAAGATGGTAGGCTCTTCCTTTCTTGGAGATGTTTAAATAAAGACCATTTCTGAGTCATGCTCTAGCTGTGGATTTCTTGCTCTGAAGAGGGACAGAATAAATTACCCTTGGGAACACGGCCAACTTCACAGTGCTACAATTGTATGGCACATAATTGGTCCTGTGCCCCTTAAACTAGCCTGCTATTACCAGATGTGGCGAAGGTTACTGTCCCTTTTGCCAGTATAGAACAAACTGTCCAGTAAACTCTATGCACATAGATTTATTTCATGACTACAAAACAGGGGTAGTCCTTGGACCAAAGTACTGTTTCGTTTACATCCAAGGCCCCCAGGCTCCTGCTGCTTCTGGATCACAACGTGGGTCGTCGTCTGGAAAAAACACGGGAACAGAGTTTTTGTAATAGTGCTGGAGGCGTTGCAGAAGCTTTTTCACAATTTCTGGATATTGTTCAGACACATCATTTCTTTCCTCAGGGTCATGAACAATATCATAGAGCCTCAGTTTCTTCTCCGGTGGGTCAAATGAAAGGGTCTCTGACTCATTGGATAAAGATGGTGGTGGAAACCAGTGGCTGCACCCTATACGGAAGGGCAAAATAGATCAGAGATTAGTTGGGACATTAGCTTTGCAATTTGTTCTCAGAATATTCAAAGATCTGGCTTCTTTAATTTCAGCAAAATAGAGTTGAAGTTGTCACCTGGAATTTGGTTATTATTATTATTATTGACTGAGACCTTTCACCTAAAGAAGAGAATACTAGGCACATTCAGAATTGGACATTAATATGAGTAGAAAGTGTTGTTGATGTAAAACAAGGGTGCCCAAACTTTTCCGGCCGTGGGCTGTTTGCTTGATTCAAGGGTACCCAAACTACAGCCCAGGGGTCCGATCCACCCCTGATGCCAATTTATCCGGCCCATGGCACCCTCGTCACTCTCGGAAGCTGAAGTAAAATGCGCCCATACCACCGTGTTTTACTGGATGAATTGGCATCGGGGCCCAGATCCGGCCCCCAGGCTGTAGTTTGGCCACCCCGATGTAAAATGTATGAAGAGTTATCTGTCACAGACTGATGCCTGGGGGCAGTTTGTTAGTTTCAGCTTTATTTTAATGGTACCTTTCTGTGCCTCACTTATTTCTCTGTTCAGATATGAAGGCCATGCGCATACAAAAAGCATAAGGAGCTGTGTGTCAAGAGTGGCAAAACTGGCAGGATGTATCTTATTCAGAGGGCAAGATAAAGACATCCCTTATCAACATTGCATAAGAGTTAACCTCTTCTTTTGAGGCACTTCTCAGAAGACTTTGGGCATCAGAAATTAAGTGGGTGACAGCAAAACAGAGGCCAGTGCATCTTCATTCCTATTTGCTCTCTCACACATTATAAAGTGCATGGGTTGTGTTTAAAGTCCTGATGGTAAAGGAAACCAATCTTTTATTCTAGAGCAGGGGTTCCCAACCTTTTCAAGCTGGGGGCCGGGTCACGCTCTCTGTCAGCTTTGAGGGCTCGATGGCCATTTTGCCCTGCCTGCACCATTGGTGTGGCCATTTTGTTCTAACCGCTTCAAAGGAATGGCCATTTTGTTTCTGAAATGCCCTTGGAGGGGGTACATGAAATGATGCCGGGGCCTAGATCTGGGCCACGGGCCTTAGGTTGGGAACTCCTGTTTTAGAATGTGGAGAATCTTTGGCTCTCCAGACATTTTGGACAATTCATAGAAGCCACAGGCAGCATAGCCAATGGTAAGGGGTTATGGGAATTGTGACCCAAAATACCTCGCATGCAAAAGGTTTCTTGCTTATTTAGTACACTGAAGCTGAGGCATCCATTCTGCAGTCTCAGGTGGTTTTAAATTTGTGGTGAATGTGAAAGATACTTTAGTAGTATCATATTTGATAGCATCTTAATTACGATACTGCATTGTTTATATTTCACTATAATAATAATAATTTCGTGTAAGAGATTACTCTGGGTTGAAAGGAATTTTGCTGGAGAAACTCTGCTCAGGGAATGCCCAAATGAGGCTCTTTTCATGTCCCTGTGCAGCCCTCGGGAGGTTAGCGAAACCTGACCTTCCAGTCTCCAAGCTCAGTCTTAACCACTAAGCCACCAGAGGAGCTGCATAAAGTTGGAGGTACTTTTAGCAAGAGGCGATATATGCCACACACAGAGAAAAGCATCTAACTACAACATACTGTAGTCTTCTTCGGTAATACAGTGGAACCTCAGTTAACGTAATTAATGAGTTCTCCAGGATGTTTCTTACAGCGAAAATTACTTTAACCGAATTTCCCATAGGAATGCATTAAAAACAAAAACACATTAACCAAAATGCGGTTTCCCATAGGAATGCATTGAAAACCAATCAATCCATTCTGAAAAAAATTCTGTAAACTGAGCCACTATTTTCTATGGATTTCCTTTTGTTGTGCAATGTTTATGTTATCTGAGCCGTTTGTTAACTGAGGATCCACTGTAGTTCCAACTTGGTGCTTGAAATGTTAAAATGAGAGCCTACTAGAAAATCAGTTTTCTTGTTCCTTTAGTGTTTCAGCGGGCAAATGGTAAGAGAACAGTGTTCACTATTGCTTCTAGGTCAGTGTTTACAAAACTTGTATCCCTAAGGGTTGATAGGTCCCAGAAGACACAGTTGGCGTGGCCAATGATAAGAGATTTCCGGACAACAACATCTGGGGATCTGGTGAGGTACCACTAGCTGGACAGATGGAGAAGGTAGGAAAGTTAGTACAATTGCGATCAAAATCACACACCCAGGAACAGCTCCCCCAACTAGGAAGACTTCATGTTTTATTCAACTTTCCTAATAGAGCATACCTTCTCAAAAAGTATACATAATACAACAAATATTTATAAATATGATATGTAGAATCCACAGATTACCTGGATTGCCTGTGAGTAGTTTCCACTTTCCGTGTCGTAATGCAGCATGTATGGAGATATTAAAAATGGAATCTTGCCATGAAAAATTACTCAGCAATGAATTCCTGTTCTTGACAGCTGCACCTAAAATGCAACAGAAGATCAGTTATATCTAGTGTGTAAGCTAGGGGTGCCCAAACTGTGGCCCGGGGGCCAAATCTGGCCCCCAACGCCAATTCATCCAGCCCCCAAATCCCTCATCACTCCCAGAAGCAGAAAACGCGCCCATACCGGCGCGTTTTACTTCCGCTTCCGGGAACGACGAGGGCTTCGTCGACTAGATGAATTGGCGTCGGGGGCCGGATCCAGCCCCTAGGCCAGTGACCAGCCTCCTGAACCACGTGACCGGCCCACGGCCTAAAAAGTTTAGGCACCTATGGTCTAAGCATTCTGTTTGTGTTTAGAATAATTTTAGCCTGCAATGATATTAAGCACTGCAAATGTATTAGGATATTTAGTAGGGCACACTTAGATTGTGATTATAACCACACACAGGATTAATACTCAGTCATTCAGTTTGCCCTGAGTGCCACAAAAAGTGTCAACTTACTAGTTATTTAAGTTATTACTGCTCTGGTTTAACTGCCAAGGAACAGGAACAGGATTGCTGGTTTTTCTGAATCTGCCTCAGGTGACAAAGCAATTTGGCTGGCCTTTAGGTATTGTGTACCTTTGATGTGGAACAGGATGCTGTTCTTTGCTCTGTCTCTGGAAGTAAAACAGCTGTTGTTTTCTTTGGCAAAAGTGTGGCCTTAGAAACAGATGGCGATTCATGAAGAAGAAAATTATTTGCACTAAAAAGATAGCCACTAAGTTAGCCTGTAGAAAACCTGCATTGGTTGAGCATTATACCTCTTAAAAGGGTATTTATCTAACCAACCCTTTCAAAGTTCATTACCTGTGTTTAATAATGCTATTGTCATTTTAGAATGTTCTTTCATTATCCTTGCTTGTAGATCTCTTCACTTGATCTCTACCTCCATAACCAGGTACACTGTTATATAAAATAATAGTTGTGTGCCAGCAAGCCAATTCTGACTTTTGGTGACCCTTTCTAGGGCTTTTAGGTAGAAAATAAAGTGGTTTACCATTCCCTTCTTCTGGGAGCTCTCTAGGACTGAGCAGCTTGCCCGCGACTACATAGGTATAAGCCCCCAGCTAAACACTGTACTCTTAGATGTCTGAGAAAGTAGATTGTACTCCACAAAAGCTTACACTGAAATAAATTTATTAGAGGTGGCATAACATTTGGGTTTCAAGCTGCATGCTCACACCGTGGTTAACCACACTGTAGAGCAGCTGTTTCAGTATTACAGACATGCTGGGCCCTAGGGCATGCGTGACCCTCACCCCAACATTTCACAAGTTCCTTTCCATCTTGAACATGAGCAGTCACTTCATTTACTGTCACTGCATCAGAGGGTAGGTAGTTGTGTGTCAGCCATGAGCAGCCAGCAGCTCATTGTCCATCGCAACCCTCAGCCCAGAGATCCTGACCTTGATAGACTGGGGAAGACAAAGGTGGACTAAAGGCACAGAAGTGACTAGAATCTTCTCTGTAGAAAAGGAAGGCTCTGGAAGTGACAAGGGGTCAACAGGAGACAACATTAGGGTTGAGGAGCAGGGCTGAGTGGATACAAGATGCCCTAGGGCCATGATGGTGAACCTTGGCACTCCAGCTGTTCTTGAACTTTAATTCCCAGAAGCCAAAGTCCCTGTGAATCCACACGAATGGGTTTATGCGCAGTAAATCCATTCGTGTGGATTCACAGGGACTATGGATTCTGGAAATTGAAGTTCAAGAACAGCTAGAGTGCCAAGGTTTGCCATCACAGCCCTAGGGAAACTGGCAAGGAGGAAGCATAGGGGGAGATTTGGCAAGACGCACTCGGGGAGCACTTACGAGGAACTAGGGGAGAGGAGGGCTCACTGTTGCTGCCTGGGTGGACTATGTACACAAGAAACAGCCATGGCAGGACATCCGGGTCCAGCTAAGGGTATTCCTAGAGAAGGCCAAGTGACAGACTGGAGAGAGGAAAGTTGCTAAGCTCCTGTAGTGGCCGGTCGGTGTGTATGTGACAGTGCCAAGGAAGAAGTAAGCGGGCCTGCGAAAGAGGAGAGCAGTCACCTATCTTTTGTTATTGTTGTTGTTCAGTTGCATAGTCAAGTCAGAAGAATGTAAAGATTTCATGTGGGATGACATCCTTTTTTTGTTATTTACCTGTTAGTTAAGCAGGACTTTGCTTAGAAATGCTAGCTCTGATTTTATTTTCTTTCTATGAGTTTTGTCACTTAGCCTAATTGCTCCCACTGCCAACGGAGCAAATTGAGTAGGGGGAACTTTAACAATAAGCCTTTATTGTAAGAAGGACTGGGTCTATTTTTACGAACTCCGTGGGGCCTGTTATCCTGGAAAAGAAACCTTGCTCCACATCCCTGGACCAACAAGTTGCAGCATCAAAAGGTAACAGAGGTTTACCCCCACGCACCTTCCCACAGCTAAGGCCAGAAGTTCCCCAGAAGCAAGATAAGGGTGATTTTCGTATGGGAACGTGGCATTCCATCCCAGGGGTCTTTGCAACTCAATTTCCCCTGCGTAGGTAGTCCCGGATCGCAATTTCTCTACGAACATATGAGCCAGAATTATCTGGACCAAGCCTTCCTCTGCCAAGCCTCAAGGAAGCCACCCTTTCGGCCCGCTAGCCAAATCGGGGCCTCTGCCGCGGCCTGCGGAACCTCTAACAGAAGGGAACGGAGCCTGTCGACAGGTGGAAGGAATCCCGATAAAGAATAGACACCTTTGAAATGAGGTGCTGGAGGAGAATTCTGAAAGTACCCTGGACAGCAAAGAGATCAAATAAGTTGATCCTGAAGGAAATTAACCCTGACTGCTCATTGGAAGAACAAATATTGAAGATGAAGCTAAAGTACTTTGGACACCAAATGAGAAGAGAGGACTCACTTGAGAAGGCCTTGATGCTGGGAAAGATCGAAGGCAAAAGCGGGCTGCGGAGGGTGGTGGAGGATAGAGGTGCCTGGCATGCAGTGGTCCATGGGGTCGCAAAGGCCACCCATCTGCTCTGCACCAATTCAAAGTTTGGAGGGACCCAAACCGGTGTGCCTCCGGGTGCAATTCAAGGTGCTGATTATTACTCTAAAGCCCTACATGGTAGTGAACCAGGTTACTTAAGAGAACGCATCACCCTGAGGATATCAGCCCATCCCACTAGAGTGGACCGGAGGGGCTCTTCTAAGGGTACCAACTGCTGGAGAAGCTTGGCTCTCTAGCACTAGACAGAGGGCCTTTTCGGTATCCACCCCGGCCCTTTGGAACCTCCTGCCAACTGACCTCCACCTCCAAGCATTCAGAAAAGGCCTGAAGACCTGGCTGGCCCAGCGGATGTGGGGTGCTGCAATAGGAGCAGCCCCTCCCTGCTGGCTCATATGACTATTCTAAATAACCCGCCATTTGGGGATTTTAGTCTAACCGTTTAAAGATGTTTTAACAAGGTGTATTTTAGCTGTTTAAGTTTACTGATTTTAGTTATAGTACTGTGTTTCAATTTTATACTGAGACTGTTGCTACTGACTGTAAGCCACCCTGAGTCGCCATGGTGAGCGGGCGGCGATATAAGTATAAATAAATAAATAACTCTGCCTGACCATTTGGCCATGCTGTTGGCAAAACATTTCACTGCTGTAAGGAACCTGTTGGTCTCAGGTCATAGATTGTTCAGGGACAGAACTAACTCCTGTCGATTATACTGAGCGGTGACATTAACTAGTCTTGTTGAATGTGGCGCTTATCAGCCTGTTGGCCAGAGAGTTAATAAAAAGTTGTTCGAGACGATTTTGGGACTCTGGACTATACTTAAGAGATGGAGGACAGTAGGTAGGCTTGCAACATATTTTGCTTTCAGTTCCATATTGTTATACAGTACTGTTATTGAACAAAAAAGAAATTTTGGGGTGCTTTGTTATGATCAAAATTATTTCTAAATAAACATGGAGGAGAGGCTGTCTATGTATGCTTTTATTTTATTTTTATTTATTTATTTATATTCATATTTATATAGCCGTCCAACTCACAAAGACTCTGGGTGGCATACAATCTTAAAACCCTTAAAACAAGAACAACCCCAGTAAAACAAATTACCCTGCTAACCCTCCCCCCCACATTAAAAAGTGGAAGATTAGTTTGATATTAAACCAACCAGCAGGTGAGGGTCACAACATCTTCAGGACCCCACACCTGCCCCGCCAGCCATGTTTTCAGATCTTTCCTGAAGGGCAGCAATTCCGTCTGCAGCCTTAGTTCCACTGGCAGGAGGTTCCACAATGCCGGAGTGGACACAGAGAAGGCCCTCCTTCGTGTGCTAGAAAGACGGGCCCCTCTAGCAGATGGTACAAGCAGAGAGCCCCTCCGGTCTGCTCTGGTTGGATGGACAGATGTTCTTGGGGCGATGCGGTCTCTTAGGTATCCTGGCCCACTACCATGTAGGACTTTAAAGGTAATGACCAGCACCTTGAATTGCACCCGGAGGCAAATTGGAAGCCAGTGCAGCTCCCGAAGCAATGGTGAGGCGCGAGCATAATGCCCGCACCCCATTACCACACGAGCAGCCGCATTCTGGACCAACGGCAGCCTCCGGATGGTCGTCAAGGGCAGCCCCATGTAGAGCGCATTGCAATAATCTAGTCTAAAGGTGACCAGAGCATGAGTGACCATGAGTCCCGGTCTAGGAGCGGGCGCAACTGGCGAATCATTTGAAGTTGGGCAAAAGCCCTCCTGGCCACGACCGCCAACTGATCTTCAAGTAGTAGTCGTGAGTCCAGGAGGACCCCCAAGTTGCACACCGGATCTGTCTGGGGCAGACTAGCCCCATCTAAAGCCAATGATGGTAGCTCCCGAAATAACACCGGGCCCCTAATCCATAGCCATTCAGTCTTGCCAGTATGCTTCTCAGTCTCTCATTTATTTTCCACTGGGTTGCGGTGGGTCAGTGGCTAAGAAGCTCGCCTTGTTAGCTGGAAGGCTGGCAAGTTGGCAGTTCGAGACCTGGGTACTGTATGACGGAATTGAGCGCCTGTCTGTGTCCCAGCTCCTGCCAACCTAGCAGATGACAGGCAAGAAATTGCAAATACCATATATACTCAACTATAAGTTGTCCTGAATATAAGTCGAGGTACCTAATTTGGACCTCTAAAACTAGGAAAATAGGTTGACCCGAGACGAGTATAAGTCGGAGGTGGAAAATGCAGCAGCTGCTAGTGAGTTTCAGTAATTAAAATGCATGCAAATACAGTAAAATTAATTAATTTAGACATTTATGTGGGCATGTTTTTGAGTGTTTACATTGACCTGAGTATAAGCAGAGTCCCATTTTTGGACCTCATTTTGGGGGCTAACCCCCCCCCCCCACTTATACTCGAGTATATAGGGTAGATAAATAGGGACCACTTTGGTGGGAAAAAGCTTGGGGACATGAGCAGAATTTCTCCAGCAAAAATCCTTTCAACCCAGAATAATTTTTGAAACAAAATTATTATTATTATTATTTATTTTCCATATGTAGGTTTGGCTCATCCTATTACTTTCTCATCTTGTAATTAAAAAAGAGAAAGAGTCTACATAAAAATATATGTACAGTTTTATGCATACATGCCTTAACATACACATTTTAATATGCAAAGTTGCTTAATTTCCATATTTTATATACAATCTGCCTAACATGCATGTTTTGGTTTGCAATTATTAGAATCCTACATATTGGTTGGGAGTTCTTGGCAATGAAGTCTAAAAGGAACTGAAGCAAGACTGCGCCAACAACGGCCCCTTTCTATGTGAATGTACAGAAATACTCATATTTTCCTATATGCTGGTGGAAGGAAATAACATATCTGATCAGCCACAATGTGTGAGGCCTGCAAACATGGTTCAGTCTTTAATCTGGCTCTGCCAGTAATGTAAATACTATAATGAACATGTGTTCCCAAGCCTCCAGCCTAATGAGACGGAGGCAACCTGGTCTAACCACAGTCCTATACTGTACAGTATATCTACTAGACAAATGCACGCAAGCTACAGTTTATACCATTTTCAATAATCCTCTTCTCTCCCAAACTCACAAAGAGCTGCTCAAAACTGATAGCTACAGTAATTTTATTTTATTTGTAATATTTTTATCTGACCTATCTAGTTAGAATAGCAATAGCATTTACACTTATATGCCACCCCATAGCCCTTAGTGCATTCTCTGGGCAATTCATCAGTTAATTAGCATTTTTTAAAACACTGACCTACTGAAGGCCACATGCTAAAAAAACATAAATAAAAACACCAATTAAAATAGATAAAAGCAACAGACTGAATTACAGCAAATCAATAAAAATATTTAAAGGTACGAGTAGAAAACCAATCAATCAATCAATCTTTATTTCGGTCCAAGATCAGCATAGAACAGCAAAAGGAACAGAAATTAAAATAAGAGTATGGTACTTAAAATGTATCAAGAGACAGAAGTTAAAATGAGGGTATTTAAAATATATTTTGAATAGGAGCATTTCTGCTCAGAGTAAAGGAGTAGTAAAATTAGTACACAAGATTAATAATGCTACACCTATTACCAAGCCAATGTAGCGCTAGTAGTTTATGTAGCTGAAGGATCTTCCAGGATTGCTCTTCTGATCTTACACGCAGCTGTGCAGAACCTGGCAGTGTCGTGGGTGAGGGGATGAGTAGAAAATAAATATCCAACAGATAAGCCAAAGACCACATAAATAAAATGATGTAATCAGGCAAGCGATATTTTAAGGTACTATAATTTAAAATTCTAGACTTAATTAATGGCCTTATGCCCACACTCGGTACGGTATATCAGTAACAGGCAGCCTTTAGCTATGCAGATGCCGCTAGGATACAGTTCTCATCACCCTAGCCCCATAATGGTGAACCTTGGCAGTCCAGATGTTTTTGGACTTCAATTCCCAGAGATAGCTCACTTCCGTACAGGTGCGTTTTACTTCCGCTTCCGGGAGCAACGAGGGCAGCGTGGGCTGGATGAATCGCAGTAAACCCATTTGTGTGGATTCACAGGGTGTTTGGGGAAGTCCAAGAACATCTGGAGTGCCAAGGTTCGCCGTCACGGCCCTAGCCAGTATAGCTTTTTGTAAGGGTTTATGGGAGTTGCAGTGTAACAATGCCTGAAGGATCCCACATTGTCGAGCCTTGCTTAATGTGTGCCAGGTAAAGGTCGTCCTAGCTCGAAAGCCAGTCATATCTGACTCTAGGGTTCAGTGTTCTTCTCTGTTTGTAACCAAAGAGCCAGTGCTGTCTGCATCTACAGATGTTTCCATGGACATGTGGCAGGCATGACTAGACACCAGAATTCATGGAACGCTGTTTACCTTTCCACCAAAGTGGTACCTATTTATCTACTTGCAATGTCTTGCTTTCAAACTGCTAGGTTGGCAGGAGCTGGGACAGAGACAGAAGCTCACTCCATCATGCAGCACTCGGGTCTCGAACTGACCTGCCAACCTTCCAGTCATCAAGTTCAGCATCTTAACCACTGAGCCACTGCAGTCCCCCTTAATGTGTGTTACTTTACTTCAAAATGTGGCAGAGCAGCCCTGATGTCATCCCTCCCTATTCATTCTGTGGAACTGAATCCCACCCCTACCTGATCCCAAATCCTGCCTTGAATGTACTACCAGGCAGGGCTTTCTCAGAACAGGGTGCTCAGCAGAATAGATGCTTTTGTGTTCAGTGGTTTGGGATTAGGAAGAACAACATGAAGTCAGAAGCTCAATAGACCTAGCTTTTCAGTCAAGGAAGAATTTTTTTTTCTTTCAGCATTGCCTTGCCAGTTTTAATACCAATTCTGGAATTTGTATTAAATACATTTTGGAATATTGATCTGGAAAATCAGGGAATGAATTTTCCATAAATACCACAGGTGCCATGACTGAAAAAGGCATTTCACATGTTCCTACCCAAAATCAGAGTTAAATCATAAAATACCGCAAAAGAGGCAAGCTTTCCAATCCTTACACAACTCTTCTCCAGATTGGATGCTACAGAATGGTGACAAGGATGGCTGAGGAGGGAAACAAAGAAATTCAAGAACTATTCTGGCCAGATGTTTCAGCCATTAGATCTGAAATCCCAGGATGGAGTTTGCAGACTTCACGAAGCAGTTTGGTGTAATGGTGTCAGATTACACTTTAGGCATGGGAAATAGAGAATCGTTCACCTTTCCCCAACTTTATTTAGTAGACAAAAGGGTTGCAGAGGCATATCCGACTCTAGGGTTAATTTTAAAAGAATAACAAGACAGAAAAATTAAACAATACATTTCAATACAATACAAAATATTTGTTGTTGTTCAGTCGCACAGTCGATTCCGACCCTTTGCGACCCCATGGACCATTTTCCTCCAGGCACCTCTATCCTCCACCATTCTCCTCATCCCACCAAGCTCTGTGCCCATTGTGTCCACAATACCATCTATCCATCTCATCTTTGGACGCCCCCTTCTTCTCTTGCCCTCCACCTTTCCCAGCATCAAGGCTGGGAAGTGAGTCCTCCCTTCTGATTTGATGTCCAAAGTACTTTAGCTTCATCTTCACTATTTATCCCTCCAATGAACAGTCAGGATTGATTTCTTCCAGTATTGACCTATTTGTTCTCTTTGCTGTCCAAGGGACTCTCAGGACTCTCCTCCAACACCACATCTCAAAGGCATCTATTCTTCTATATACATCTCAAAGGCATCTATATATATTCATGTTCATTATTTTGAACAAATCTCATTTTTGACAACTTGTTTATCAAATATTATCAAATAAAGTATCTTTTGTATTGTGTGTCCACTTCAGTGATGCACTGCAAAACATTTTACTACCCACTCTGTGGGCGTGGCCAACTGTGGGCATGAGCATGGCCAACTGTGTGGGCATGGCCTCATCCCCCCCCCCCAAAAAAAAAAAGAAGGAAGGAAGGAAGAAACCCAGGGATTTCTCTATGCATTGCCTGCAACCGGAGGGGTCGGGCTGGCTAGCAGGCTCACTCACCCCTTTTTTACGCTCCACAGTGAAAAACCGCCTTTGGCTCCCTGCTTTTCTCAGCGCTACCGAGGGCTGCTCAAAGCCGAGAGGAGGAAGGAAGGAGAGCCAGGTCTCTCAGGTCTAACAGCATTCATAACAACTGAGAAAAATCATCCTCCTCTGCAGCCCAGCCCAGGGCTTCCCTGCATCTGCCTCCCCCTCCCCTCCACCCCCACAGAGAGGAGACTAACTGGAAGGTGCAGTTCAGGCGGGCCATGATCAGGAGTTGAAGCTGCTGCTGGCCTCCGTAAATCCTGCACCGGCAGGAGGAAGCGTGCACTCACCCGCTGCCACCGCCGCTTACCCGGAGCGGCGTGGCTGGGGGGAACTCACTATGCCGGGCCCGCTTCCTCCTATATACTTCCTGCGCACCTTCAGCAACGCCCCTATGCACCTCGCCCAGGAGGCATGCAGGAAGTACATAGAAGGAAGTGCACCTGGCACGGAGAGTTCCCCCCAGCGACACCGCTCCGGGCAAGCAGCGGTGGCAACGGGTGGGTGCACGCTTCCTCTTCCTCCTCCCGGCCGCGCCCAGAGAGCAGGGGGAAGGGGAAGAGGTGGTGGGCATGGTGTGGGAGGTAGGTAGGCGTGGCCTGTCAGTTCTGCTACCGGTTCTATAGAACCAGACAGAACCAGCTGCAGGACAATACTGGTCCACTTGTATATTTATGTATATTTTTCAATAAATGTATATATTTATTCCTAACACTCTAATAATGTAGTAACATTCACATTATATATCACAGTAATATTAAATAAGCAAAAAAGGAAAAAGAAATAAAAACCAAAACTAACCTAAAAGAAGAAGAAACCCACCCCAGTGATATTTACAATGCCCTGGAGATTGAGGTTTGCAGATTCTTATGGTGGAGCACAAAGAATGAGGGGCAACAGGATAAGGAAAAGGGGTGTGTGTAGACAAGTTCCTTTAGAAGGAAATACTGCATCAGGTAACTTCATTCTAACCAATGCATATACGTAACAGCAGCCTTGTGAACTAATCTACAGAAGTTAAATAAATACATTTCATACCAGAAATTACACTGGGTTAAAAGGATTTTTGCTGGAGAAACTCTGCACAGGGGATGCCTGAATTGAGGCTCCTTTCATGTGCCCAAGATCTGTCGTGCAGCACTCGGGTATCGAGACCCGACCTTCCAGTCTCCAAGGTCAGTGTCTTAACCACTAAGCAAATATTTATTAGCCAGCTAAGGACTGGTAAGGAACAGGCACAAAGCTCCATCTCTCCTATGACTTCCTTTCTTTTCCTTGCAAGCCACTTGATTTTCCCCCTGTGAATTCTTTCCTGCACGTAACTCAATGTCTCTGACATAACACTAGATCAAACTACATCACACAGCTAGGACATTATCAGATGTTGAACATCCTTTAAGAGGTCTGTTTTATTTTTAGCACAAAGATTCTTCAAATCTATATGCTGCAAATTAGCTGAGTTTTGTATAGTGACTGGTTACCAAGAGATAAATATAGGTCTATTTGTAAGTATTAACTGTGCAGAAATGGTAGGCACTATTAAAGAAATGATATCTGGCAGTTTAATGTTCTATCACTTTCTAATTTTTCACTATATAATTTGGCATATTTGCAAGGATGCATTACCTAAAGAGTGAGACTATCTGATGTTCTCTAGCTGGTTTGGAAGACAATCCTATTAATCGCAGATAGCACCCCCAGTGCTGTGGAGTGATGGGGAGTTGTAGGACATGCTTTAGAAAATTCTGCTACCTGAAATAGAGCAACAAACCATATCCTTTGTCCCAAGTCAGGGAGTTTACAATCTAGAGCCAGTCAAGTTATTCTGGCAAACAAGTCATAAAGTTCTACAAACCACTCCTTGGTGACAAATATACAGTAAGAATAGAAGTACTGTACCTAACTAACAAACAATTAATGAACTTTTCAAGACACACCCTACTCTACTGGCTGAGATAATCACCTCTCTCTCATGGAAGGGCTGGCCTTGTATCCAAAATGTTTGGAAAACATCAGATTACCTGTCCTTAATGTAGTAGTTAGGGCTGCAGCATCTTAGTGGTCAAAAGGCTGGACTTGATGACAGGAAGGTTGGCAGGTCAGCAGTTTGAGACCTGAGTGCTGCACAATGGACTGAGCAACCGTCATCTGTCCCAGCTCCTGCCAACCTAGCAGTTCGAAAGCAAGACATTGCAAGTAGATAAAGAGGTACCACTTTGGTGGGAAAGGAAACACCATTCCATGTGCTTTGGCATCTAGTCATGCCTTCCACATGGAAACATCTGCAGATGCAGACAGCGCTGGCTCTTTGGCTGTAAATGGACTCCCCTAGAGTCGGACACGACTGGCTTTTGAGCAAGGGCAACTTTAATGTAGCAGTTATGTACTTCAGTTGTGTTTGAAAATTTATTTTGGAGGACAATCCTCATAATTCCTAGACATCCCCACTGACCATGCTGTCTGGGGAAGATTTTGTGAGCTGTAGTCCAAAAACCCTGCAGCATTTCCTACGTTCGATGGCACAAACAACATTATTTGTTCTATCTCTGCAAGCTTTCCTACTGCTATTATCATTACCTCACTGAGATTGGGCAACTGAAGCTGAGGATGCCTGAGGCTAGAACAGGTTGGGTTCAGTTTTCCTTCTCCTTTCTGACAATAGGTAATTCATCCCTGGCCTTAACTATATGTGCAGCGTTTTATTAGGTGGTGAGTGAAGTCATTTATGAAGAAAAGCTCCTTTTTGAGAAGCACTAGTGGTTAAACATTTCCATGAGACTTGATATGCTGTCTCTTAGAACAGGCATTTTCCCACAGTTTCTAAGAGTAAACTAACCCAGTCCAACCCACTCCAATGTAAATTATGCTCGTCTATGCTGTCTCCTTGATCTCTGTAAATTTCATGATACTTTTAACAGAGTATTGTTGCTCTTCTTTCGACTGCGAAAAAAGCATGAAAGGGAAAGACTGTCAGATGCAAGTTGGCTTTTAAAACTGTGAGGTAAAGGAAGGCACATGGCATTTATTATCTGGGATGGAAAATCCAGCTCTTTCATCGTTTTGTGTACATTCCATAAGACTCGTTCCAAATTGATCCAAACTTTCTGATTTTCAATCTGCAAAAGCAAACACCACAGGCAAAATGCGGTGACCATAACTCATATTTAAAAAACTATCCCTGCACTCAGTATCTCTTATGTGGGGGAGATATAAGGTGAGGGGATGGGAGGGGGAAGGGGAAACAAACCATCGTTTTTAGCAATTTTTCAGGAAATAATGGAACAAAAGATGGGCCTAGCTAAATGCCTACGTCCGAGCTCAGTGAAGTTATTTTTTGGACCACAATATCCAGAATCCCTTAACTAACATAGTCGCTGGCCATGCTGGCTGTCAGCTCCTAGGCTAGTGATGGCGAACCTCGGCACTCCAGGTATTCTTGAACTTCAATTCCCAGAAGCCCTGATCAGCAGGAATGCTGACTTGGGCTTCTGGGAATTGAAGTCCAAGAACACCTGGAGTGCCGAGGTTCACCATCACTCCTCTATGTGTTGCATTTCAAAGAAGATATTTTATAAGCTCTGGTGTATGTATGCTTAATAATTGTATGCCATCAAGTCAGTTTCAACGTAGGGTGACCCTTTCCAGGGTTTTCTAGATATAGAGCATTGTGAAGTAGCTTAGGTACCTTGGGACTATGCAGTTTTCGCAGGCTACACAGACGGACTTTCCTGGAGTTGCATGGTGAGGAATAAAACCCCTAGCCTCTGGCTCTGAAGCCAGGTATCTAATTCGGTGAGCTGTGCAGCCAACTGAAAATAAAGTTATTCTTCCTAACACAAAGAGCTTAAAAGCAACCCTGCTGGATAGGCCCAAAGGTCCAGCTAGTCCAGCATCCAGTCTCATGGCCTGGCCAAATGGATCCTGCTCCTTCCCTCTCGCAGAACTAAAAGACAACAGCGCTTTAACTTTCATTGGGTGACTCATGTTTTAGTGGAGGAGGGTAGGCCAACAAGTAGGTGACACTTTGATCTACTGTACTTCTCTCCATGATTCATAATCATGTAGTCATCTATTATGCCCCTTGTCAGAGAAAAATTCTTTTCTGTGTTTTCCCCTGTTCTTATATTCACTGGTTGCAGGGAATTCTATGTGAAAGTTTGATTGCATGATTTATGGCTATGCCTTTGATGGTCCTGCATTGAGTACGTGACTTGCTGCAGAGAAGCAGGAGGCTCATAAAATTGACATTATTTATTTATTTAAATTTATATGCCGCCCAATCAGGAGAACCCGACTCAGGGCGGCGTACAACAGTTAAAAATGTATAAAAACAGATTTTAAAATCCCAAACCGCCCACTCACTTCCCCACCCTACTACACCCCACCCCAATTAAAAGAATAAAAAGAAATAAAAGGGAAGGGGGGGGGAATACAACAACACAAAGGGAGGGATATTAACTAAGTACTAACTGGGGATGAGCCAACAGGCTGGAGCCGTATTCCCATTAAGGCCCCACACCTGCCCCGCCAGCCAGATTTCCAGACTTTTCTTGAAGGGCAGCAGTTCTGTCTGTAGCCTCAATTCTGTTGGAAGGAGGTTCCAGAGGGCTGGTGCGGACAGCCCCTCGTGCTTAAATCATCTTTTAAAACTATCTCCCCTGGCTTTGTTGACTTTCTGGCTCTTGAAATTCAGACTATAACCAGCAACCAGAGTGAACGGCCTGCCTCAGGCAACAGATTTTGATTAGCCATCTGACTCCTTTGAGCCAATTAGGGGCACCTGGACCTTTGGGTTACATCATTGTCACATCTATACCTATAAAATGGTGCGTTAACTGTTGGAATGTGACAAAGGATGTTTAGCCAGGCCCTACTAGCCCGTAATGGGCCTCCATTCACTCACCCGAACCCGGTTCGCAGGTAACTGTCGGGTTGAAATTTGTGCCAGTGGGGCAGGAGCCCCCCGGATGGAAACAAAAAAAGGGAACTTCAATTCCCAACATTCCTTGCGCCGCACCAGAGCCAATCAGGCAGAGCGGTGCGAGCAAAAGGAACGTTCGGAAACGCGCCGCGGCCAATCAAAAATAAGCCGCAGGAAAAAAACGCTGCACTAAAATCGTGCACGCCAAACTACAAGCCCCAGCTTCCAGCGCGCCATGAGCACACAGAACGCTGAGGCTGCCGGCGTGCGAAAAATAAAAATAAAAACTGCCGCTGTGGTTCCCGTGGCCCAGCCAGTGAGGCCAGGTTGCAGGAAATAACCCCCCCCAACGCCACCAGAAGCGGCGCTGGCCTTCCCGCGGCCAGGCCAGTGAGGCCAGGCCACGGGAAGGAAAAAAACCACGGCACTGCCCTGCCCGCGGCCCGGCCAGTGAGGCCAGGCCACGGGAATGAAACCCACCCCCCAGCACTGGCCATCCCACGGCCCGGCCAGCGAGGCCAGACCGCAGGAATGAAAACCCCCCCCGGCGCTGGCCATCCCGTGGCTGAGGCAGCCGGCGCAAAAAAAAAAGCCAGGCCGCGAAACCCACACCACCGCATACAGCGGCGATGGGATTCCCGTGGTCCGGCCACCCAGGCCAGTCCACGAAAATTCCTCCCCCCCCACGCCGCATCAAGCAGCGATGGGATTCCCGTGGTCTGGCCACCAAGGCCGGCCCACGAAATTACCACCACCCCAACGCCGCATCAAGCGGCGATGGTATTTCCGCGGTCCAGCCCCCGAGACAAGCCCACGGAAATACCCCCACCCCAAAACAAAAAACCACACTCCAACAACAGTCAAAAATAATCAAAAACAAAACAAAACAGAAAAAGTAAACACAAAAACATCCAAAAACAAAATCCAAAAACAGTCAAAAATAAACAAAACCAAAAAAAGGAAACACAAAAATATCCAAAAACAAACAATAATAAACACACAGAACCCACAAAAATTTTTTAAACCAGAGAGCTTACTAGGAGACGTCTTCACTCCATGACGACCGGAACTAAACTGAGGGAAGAGATGACTTACTGGAAGAAGAAGCGACACCCAGAGGACAGTAGAGAAAAATTGTAGAGTACAAGAAAAGCTCACCAGCCCCACCCAGAGGCCACAAGAGTAAAAACATTCAAAAATATTCAAAATAATAAGATTAATTCCCAAATTATTAAAAAGTTATCAAAACATTCAAAAATATTCACACTAATCACAAATAATACAAAAAAATAAGTTTTCACTCAAAAAAACAAAACAAAACATCTAAACACACTATAGAAACATTGATTTAAAAAAACATATTCTTACACATTTCAAAAATTATTATCCAAGGTACAACTATTTAAAAAAATCACATAGTAGCACATTATTTGGTTAAATACAATAATTATAAAAAATTATATCATCCTTTCCTCTTTTTAAAAACCAAAAAAAAAATAAAAAAATAAAAAAATAAAAAAATCACAGTTTATAACAGCCCATGCGTAAAAATAAAAAATTAAAAAACCACAATTAAATACAAACCTCATTTGCATAAACATAAAACAAAAACCTTCCAAAACCATTTTAAAGAGCCCAGCACCATCGGGCAAAATCTGCTAGTCAGCTATAAAACTGGGTGATCTGAAGATGTTCTTTCTCTTCGTAATGGACTGGTCCTGAGCTGAGCCCCATGAGAGGTGGGTAAGGAACTAGCTAAGGCCAGGGCCTAGGTCATACCTGTCAACCTTCCTGGATTGGCCAGGATTTCCCGATTTTTGGCGCCAATTTGCGCCATTTCCCACCCGCAGCTGCCAAAACCCTGGAATTAGCAGCGGGGGGAAAGAGGTACTGCAAATCCCTTCTGCGCAGATCGCCTTCTACGCATGCGTAGAAGGCTTTTACGCTTGCATAGAACCCTTCTACACATGCGTAGAAGGCGATCTGCGCAGAAGGTGATCGTAGAAGCCTTCTATGCATGCGTAGAAGGGTTCTACGCAACCGTAAAAGCCTTCTACGCATGCGTAGAAGGCAACCTGCGCAGAACCATTCTGCGCAGGTCCCGTATAAGGCAACCTGTGCAGAACCGTTCTGCGCAGGTCCCATATTTTCTGGAGCCGCGGTTGACAGGTATGGCCTAGGTAATGTTTTAAGTTTCTTATTTTTGTGTGTAACTTTGAATGACTGCATTGCAAGTTTGATTCCTCATGCTATACCTAATTTCTTAGCTTACTTTAATAAATAAAATTACTCTGAGATCCTCTGTGTCTATTAATTTGGGAAATGAGAGTGACTGGACCATGCACGTAAAGAGCCACATCCTGCTACCCAACTTCTGATCCCCTGTATGCTTGCCAGTAGGAGCCTGGAAAAGGGTACTGGCAAGGCAAGGCAGGAAGGGTGGGTAAAAAAAAAACCAGTGAGGGGGCAAACACCCATCATACCCCTCGTGCTTAAATCATCTTTTAAAACTATCTCCCCTGGCTTTGTTGACTTTCTGGCTCTTGAAATTCAGACTAACCAGCAACCAGAGTAAGCGGCCTGCCTCAGGCAACAGATTTTGATTAGCCTCAAAGGGTAGCAAAAGGTTAGTTTTTTGAACTGCTTCCTATATTTTTATTGCTAGGGAAATTTCCTGCCACATTCAAAATAATTTTAATGTCTTTGTGTACTACATACCTTGAGGGAGCAGTCATATGGTGCTGTCTCAGGAAGCAAGATGTTTTAGAGTAGCTTTTCCCCCTCAGAAAGACTCTTGCCTTTTTAGATTGTGGGTGGGTGGGTTTCAAGCCTGACTACTTTATTCTTGTGTATGATATACAGTGCCATGTACATTTCTGATGGCATGTATAAATAAATAACTAAAAAATATATACTGCATGATAATAATAATAACAATTGCTTGCCTTCAAGTCAGTTCAGACTTATGGTAACCTTTCCCAAGGTTTTCTAGGTAGAGAGCACTCAAGTACACCATTGTAAATTGTGTATTGCTGCTGCTACTCCTACTCCTGACTGGGAGTTCAATCCTGACCAGGGCTCAAGGTTGACACAGCCATCCATCCTTCCAAGGTTGATAAAAAGAGTACCCAGCATGTTGGGGCAAAACGCTAATTAGCATGTGAACCACCCAGAAAGTGCATGAAGTGCTATATACTGTATTTGCTGGAATATAACACCCACTTCTTCCCCATCCTTAAAATACACTGGAACAATGAAGAGTCTTGTAATGTATATTGTGGCCTATAGTAGGCTATTTTAGTAATAACAGGCTGCGTCTTATACGCCGGCAAATACGGTAAGTCTAATTGCTATTGCTACTCCTCATAAATGGTTTAGCATTCCCTTTTTCTGGGGACACCTACGGGCTGTGCAGCTTTCCCAAGGCCACACAGAATGACTATTCTCCTAAGAGGCACAACAGGGAATCAAACTCCCAAACTCTGGCTTCCGAGCCAGAAATACTGTAGAACTCACTGAGCTAGCTAGCATCGGTGTGCAAAATCATGTTGTAAATTATAGAAGAAAGAATGGATTTTGGCAAAGAAAAGGTAACCGTGAACACAACTCAATACAATCAATTGGGTAATTCAGTTATAGTATTTCTATCTAAAGACCATTATTTACATTTTTCATGTCCATTCATTCACTCTTTAAATAAAACTTCAGTAACAAGCATCTTTGGCAAAACCATAAAGAGATGAAATATAAATAGGATATTTAGCTATTCCCTCCCCCCTAATGAAAAAGCCCCAGGAAAACTACCATAATATCTCCATTCTTTAGTCTGTGATTAAAATGATGAGAGAGAACCATGCTGCTAAGGGTTTTTCCCCTCCTGCTTGGCAAATGATCAAAGACGATAGAGCTTTGGTGTAACACAGTACTTAAGAGAAAACCACAGAAACTGAGGCATTCTATGTTCCAGTATATTTATGGCTTGTGCCAATGGGCAGATTGTACATTTTGAGGCCTGGTGAGAAACTGGAAAGGAGACCAAAACCAATGTACATGTAATACTCTATTTGGATGCAAAGCCACGCCCAATCATTTACTCCACAATGCTTGTCAATCTACAGAGATCTTTTCCTCATTCACTTCTTTCCTTTTCATTTGCTACTCATTAAATTTGTTGTTCAGTCACACAGTTGACTCCGACCCTTTGCGACCCCATGGACCCCAACTACGTCTACAATACCATCTAGCTATCTCATTTTTGGCCGCCCCCTTCTTCTTTTGCCCTCCACCTTTCCCAGCATCAAGGCTTTCTCAAGTGAATCCTCTCTTCTCATTTGATGTCCAAAGTACTTTAACTTCATCTTTACTATCTGACCTTCTAAGGAGTAGTCAGGATTGATTTCTTCTAAGAACAACCTATTTGTTCTCCTCGCTGTCCAGGGGACTCTCAAAACTCTCCTCCAACACCACATTTCAAAGGCATCTATTCTTCTATGCTCAGCTTTCTTTATGAACCAGCTCTCACAACCGTACATTACCACCGGGAATACAACATTGCCTTGACTATGTGAATTTTGTTTGCAAAGTGATGTCTCTACTTTTGACTAATGTCCCCAGGTTTCTCATAGCTTGCCTTCCAAGAATCAGTCGCCTTTTTATTTCATGGCTGCAATCCCCATCTGCAATGATCTTTGATCCTAAGAATGTAAAATCTGTCACTGCTTCTACTTTTTCCCCATCTATTTTCCAGGAACTGACAGGGCCTGTTGCCATTATCTTGGTTTTATTGATATTAAGTCTCAAGCCAGCTTTTGCACTCTCCACCTTCAACCTAAGCAACAGCTTCTTTAGGTCTTCTTCACTTTCTGCCATTAGGGTAGTGTCATCTCCATATCTCAAATTGTTGATGTTTCTCCCAGCAATTTTAATTCCAACTTTTGATTCATCCAGCTCTGTGTTGCGCATTATGTGCTCTGTGTATAAGTTAAATATGCAGGGTGACAAAATGTGGTCTCTAGTTCCCCTGCCTCTTCTGAATCCAGCCTGTACTTCTGGTAGTTCTCTCTCCATGTGCTGCTGAAGCCTGTCCTATATTATCTTAAGCATGACCTTGCTAGCATGTGGGATGAGTGCAATTGTTCGATAATTTGAGCATTCTTTGGCATTGCCCTTTTTTGGGATTAGAACGTGTACTGATCTTTTCCAATCCTGTGGCCATTGTTTTGTTTCCCAAATCTGCTGGCATATAGAATGTAATGCTTTAATTCCATCATCTTTTAGGGCTTTGAATAATTCAACTGGAATACCATCATCTCCACTAGCTTTGTTATTAGCAGTACTTTTAAAGGCTTTTCTGACTTCACTCTCCAGGATGTCCAGCTCTAGTTCAAAGCTCTCATCTCTGTGGTTGTCAGGGGTGTTGAGGTCTTTTTTGTAAAATTCCTCTGTGTATTCTTGCCATCTTTTCTTAATCTTTTCTGCATCAGCTAAATCCTTGCCATTTTTGTCCTTTATCATGGTCATCTTTGCTTTAAATGTTCCCTTGATTTCCCCATTTTTTAAAAAAGATCTCTTAGTCCTTCCCCTTCTGTTGTTTTCCTCTCTTTTTTTGCACTGTTCATTTAAGGTTTCCCTATCCCTCCATGCTTTTCTCTGAAAATCTGTGTTTAATTTATTGACTTTATCTCTTTCGCCTTTTCCTTTTGCGTTCCTTCTTCCCTCCGCTATTTTAAAAGCCTCATCAGACAACCACTTTGCTTTCTTACACTTCTTTTCTTTTGGTATAGTTTTACTTGCTGTCTCCTGTATGATGTCCCAAACCTCTGTCCATAATTCTTTGGTACTCTATCAAGTCTAAAACATTAAATCTGTTCCATTAAATTCCATTAAATTGTTATACCTGTGTGCCCTAGTTATTTTTCCTGTTTTCTTTAATCTAAGACTGAATCTGGCAATCAGTAGATTATGATCTGAGCCACAGTCTGCTCCAGGTCTTGTTTTTGCTGAATGTATGGAACTTCTCCAGCTTTGGCTGCAGATTATGTAATCAATCTGGTTTCGGTGTTGGCTAAATAGAAGCAAAAAATAAATAGCTAATTCATAGGTATTATATATTCTTCTTCTGATCTGCTCTGCAGGTGAGCCATATCGCCTACATAACATCTGAGTCATCATGGAGACATTTCTTACTCAGCTACTAGCAGCAGGTAGGCTGTGGTGGCTTAGTGGTTAAGATGTTGAACTTGATGACTGGAAGGCTGGCAGGTTAGCAGTTTGAGACATGAGTGCTGCATGACAGAGTGAGCTTCCATCTCTATCCCAACTCCTACCAACTAAGCAGTTCAAAAGCAAGACAATGCAAGTAGATAATAGGTACCACTTCGGTGGGAAGGTAAGCGGCGTTCTGTACACTCCGGTATCTAGTCATGCCTGTCACATATCCATGGAAATGTCTGCAAACACAGACACCGCTGACTCTTTGGCTATAAATAGAGATGAGCGCTGAACCCTAGAGTCAGATATGACTGGCTTTCGAGCAAGGGCGACCTAATGTTTTTACTGTGGGGATGGCTTATGTGATTTTAATATATTTAGCTAAATATAATGATATCTGTTTCTAGTCATCTAAAGCAGGGATTCTCAACCTGCAGCCCACGGCACCATCTCATGTGCCCCCCCCCACCTCCAGCACACCAGGAAGTGCCATGTTGTGGAGGAAGGGCAAAATGGCCATCTGGCCTCTGAAGCTGTCTGAGGGACCGTGACCCGGCCCCCGGCTTAAAACGGTTGAGAACTCTTGATCTAAAGGCTTGTAAGCTGCCCTTACTACTTTTAAGTCGAAAGGTAGGGTATAAATGTAATAAACAAAGAATAGGACTCCCTTGCTCGAAAGCCAGTCGTATCCGACTCTAAGGGGTGATCATCTCTGTTTACAGCCAAAGAGCCAGTGCTGTCTGCAGACGTTTCTTAACGTCCAAGCAGACCCAGAGAGAGTTAGGTGGTCCTTTTGATAACCATACCCCATGCTGTTTATGGATTTAAAGGTTGAATCCAGTGTTTTGAATTCATTGGAAGAATAGCAGGCAACTAGTGTTAGTCCTTCAGGATCGATATGATCTCAACAATTTGCACAAATTAGCAGCTGAAATGTTAATTGTTGCACTAATATAATATCCCAGAGAATCTTCAAAGGACAAATTCCTGAAGTGAGTGCATTCCACAACTAGGAAGCAAGAAAGTAGAAAGCCACACAAAGTGCATTGTGGTAATAAAAATGTGATATAACTAAGGCATGGATGACTATTATCAAATCAGGTCTAATCAGGTCTAATGTTCCATACCTGAAACATTAAATAGAATTGTGCAAAGTCAAAGCATGCTTCCAAATTGTGAATGTGATCTTCCAGGGGGCTCATAATTATCCACAACAGACTGAATACCAATCTTCAAGCCAACCTTCTTACTGACCAGCAACACTTGGTTTTCTCAGCATTTCAGTTCACCTTGCTCATATTCATCAAGCCCATTACTGAAGTCAGGTCATGTTCAAAACCATCACCTGCTTCTCTTAAGTTAGATGACAAGGAGCAATGGAGCTAGATGTCAAAGTATTTGTGATATCTCACTCCAAAACTTGTTTGATTTGTTAGATTGAAATTTCAACCTAACATGCAAATTAGGATTCATGTATTGAAAGCAAGAATTTCCTTTCCTCAAATCAACTAACAATTATAAGTAACATATGATAGAAGAAAGACAATAGCCCAAAATTGAGGCTGAGAGTGTAATCCTGCAGAATCTAACATGCACATTGACAGAAAAGAGGGAAAGACTCCAATCAAGGAACAGATAAGAATGATGAAAGTCTATGACATTTTAATTTAAGCTATGCATTCCCTATTAAGTGCTCCTTTAAAGGTTTATTCTCTTTGAAGGCAAACCAAAGGTCAGATGAAAGAGGTTTTACATTACAGACCCGCATGACATTTGTACAGAGTGCGACAATGCATTTATGGAGGATGTTCAGTGATACGGAAGCCTGGAAAAACTGCCAAAGTGGAAAACTCCTAGGCAAATATAGGAAGAAATGTTTCCCCCTGAATTCTTCCAATTTCACTCCACCTCTGATTTTTTCTCCCTCCCACTCCAGCGTTCACACCACTTGAATCATCATCTTCATAGTCTTGGCCAAGTTGACAAAAGATTCTCCTTCTGTTTGCATCCACCGCCTACCCCAGCAATTCTCCTATAGCAGTGGTTGTGAATCTATAGCATGCATGTCAGAGGTGCACAGAAGGCCTCTCTGTTGGCACACGCACCTTTGAAGGTAAGCCCTGCCCTGCCCGGCAAGCACCGTTTCCTCTCCCTACACCAATAGGAAGGCAAGAGGGGAGACTGATTTCCCACCTGGGAGGAGCCGGCAGGGTGAGGTGAGTTGACCAAACACCTCCCTCCCACCCTTCCTAAGAGACAGGTGCACCCGTGGGGGGGGGGGGTGTTGGTAGCACCCGCAAAAGGGTTCGGAGCACCTTCAGGGGGTGTACCCATGTGACTTCGCTTGAGGCACGTTGGTGACATCACATGAGTGTATGGGCATGCACAATGCTTCCTCCTCCTTGGGCACTCAGTCACTAAAAGGCCCAGCATCACTGCGCTATAGCCTTCTACACAATCTTACAAAGTACTCTGGAGAATTGGGGGAAGCCTCCAAAGTAGATTCTCAGAAGAGGTGTGGTGTTCTGTAGAAGAAGTAAGTCTCACGGCAAAAACAGGGATACAATGGTATAAATGTGGAGGGGGGAAACCCCTTAAAATTGTAGCAGATCTAGAAATATCACATAACCACAGATCTCTCCAAGACATCATATATTCTTCCCAAATATTGGTGACCCAGGGAATACCTTTTTATTTCATGGCTGCAATCTCCATCTGCAATCTCCATCTTGGATCCTAAGAAAGTAAAATCTGTTACTGCTTCTACTTCTTCCCCATCTATTTTCCAGGGACGGATATGGCCTGTTGCCATTATCTTGGTTTTCTTGATATTGAGTCTCAGGCCAGCTTTTACACTCTCTTCTTTCAACCTAATCAGGAGCTTATTTAGGTCTTCTTCACTTTCTGCCATTAGGGTGGTATCATTTGCATATCTCAAATTGTTGATGTTTCTCCCAGCAATTTTGATCCCATATTGTAATTCCTCCATCCCTGCATTGCGCATTTTGTGCTCTGTGTATAAGTTGAATAAGCAGGGTGACAGAATGCAGCCTTGTCTTACTCCTTTTCCTATTCCAAACCACTCCGTCATTCCATACTCTGTCCTAACTGGTGCTTCTTGACTCATGTACAGATTTCTCATGAGACATATGAGGTGTTCTGGTATTCCCATTTCTTTAATTACTTGCCACATTTTGTTGTGGTTCACACAATCAAAGGCCTTGGTGTAGTCAATGAAACAGAAGTAAGCTTGTTTCTGGTATTCCTTTGTTTTCTCCATGATCCAACGTATGTTGGCAATGTGATCTCTGGTCCCTCTGCCTCTTCTGAATCCAGCCTGCACCTCTGGTAGTTCTCTTTCTACATGCTGCTGCAGTCTATCCTGTATTATCTTGAGCATCACTTTGCTAGCTTGTGGGATGAGTGCAATTGTTCGATAATTTGAACATTCTTTGGCATTGCCCTTTTTTGGGATTGGGACGTATACTGATCTTTTCCAATCCTGTGGCCACTGTTTCATTTTCCAAATCTGCTGGCATATAGCATGTAGTAGCTTGATTCCATCATCTTTTAGGGCTTTGAATAATTCAACTGGGATACCATCATCTCCACTGGCTTTGTTATTTGCCGTGCTTTTTAGGACCTTTCTGACTTCACTCTCTAGGATGTCTGGTTCAAGTTCAATTTCCTCCTCATTGTTATTATCCGGGGCGTTTAGGTCTTTTTTGTAAAGTTCCTCTGTGTACTCTTTCCATCTTTTCTTTATCTCTTCTGCATCCGCTCTTTGCCATCTTTGTCTTTCATCATGGTCATTTTTGCTTTGAACGTTCCCTCGACTTCCCCAATTTTTTTAAAGAGATCTCTAGTCCAGCCTCTTGTGTTGTTTTCCTCCATTTCTTTGCACTGTTCATTTAGGTAGCTTTCCTTATCTCTCCTTGCTTTTCTTTGAAATTCTTTAAGTGATTGTATTTTTTCCTTTCTCCTTTGCCTTTTGCGTTCCTTCTTTCTTCTGCTATTTTAAGAGCCTCATCCGACAACCACTTTGCTTTCTTGCGCTTCTTTTCTTTCGGTATAGTTTTCCTTGCTGCTTCCTGCATAATGTCTCTCATCTCTGTTCATAATTCTTCTGGTACTTTGTCTATCTGGTCCAGACCATTGAATCTGTTCCTCACCTCCACCGTGTATTCCTTCGTATGTTGTCTAGATCATATCTATCCAGCCTATTAGTTTTCCCTATTTTCTTCAGTCTGAGCCTGAATTTTGCCATCAGTAGATTGTGATCTGAGCCACAGTCCGCTCCAGGTCTTGTTTTTGCTGACTGTATGGAGGTTCTCCATCTTTGGCTGCAGAGTATGTAGTCAATTTGGTTTCGATGTTGGCCATCTGGTGATGTCCATGTGTAGAGTCTCCTCTTGTGTTGCTGGAAAAGGGTGTTTGCTATGACTAGTGTGTTATCTTGGCAGAACTCTATCAGTCTTTGCCCTGCTTCGTTTTGTGTTCCCAGACCAAACCTGCCTGTTATTCCGTCCACTTTTTGATTTCCTACTTTTGCATTCCAGTCTCCTAAGATAATGTGGACATCGTTTCTTGGTGTCTGTTCTATAAGATGTTGTAGGTCCTCATAGAACTGGTCTACTGTGGCTTGATCTGCACTAGTAGTTGGTGCATATATTTGGATTACAGTGATATTAAATGGTTTGCCTTGTAGTCTGACTGACATCATTCTATCATTTTTGAGATTCTCATTACTGCTTTTCTCACTCTTTTATTTACAATTATGGCCACTCCATTTCTTCTGAGGTTTTCTTGTCCACAGTAGTAGATATGATGGTTTCCAGAGCTGAATTCGCCCATACCTGTCCATTTTAGCTCACTGATTCCCAAGATGTCAATACTTATTCTTTCCATTTCCTTTTTTTACCACTTCCAGCTTTCCTTGGTTCATAGATCTTACATTCCATGTCCCTATGCAATATTGTTCCTTACAACACTGTATTTCTCCTCCCCCTTTCCTGCCCATCCCTTTCTGTCCATCTAATGTGCTGAGCATCCTTCCTGTTTCCTCTGATTTGTCCCTTTGTTTTGCCTTTGCTTTGGTCAATAGGGTTCTCTTGGCAAACTCCCTGGCGTGCTTTGCCGGTTTCTACGCCATTTCCCCCCATCATACATATTATCACAGTTTAAAACAAGGTAACATCATGCATATTATCACAGTTTAGAACACGGTATCAGTTTAGGACTGATGTCAGTCAGTTCTAAACTGACACAGTGACACAGTCACTATGTCAGTTGCTATAAGTCATCTATGTTAAGTCAACTATATTATTTCAGTTCGATTACTGATCCCTTGCATGCATGCAGCAGCTCTCGCCTCCCTTCGGCTGCGAGGAGTTGGTCAAAGGCGCTGACTCGGGCCTCGCTGTGATGGTGGCTGCGGATGGTGTCTCCTGGGGGTGGTCGAGGGTCTCCTGTGTCTGCAGTGTCTGTGTCTGCAGTGTCAGCGCGGCCCTTCCTCTTTGCCTTCTGGGGCGTTGCTACTCTAGGAGGACTCTCCTGGGCCTCTGGATGGTAACTGGGCAGTTGGGGCCTGTGTCCTTCTCTGCCTTTTCCTTCCCTGCACCCAGGTTTTAAGGGGTGGGGGGGAGGGGCCGATTCTTCACTCACCTCCCCCCAAGGCCTCTGGATGGTAACTGGTCAGTTGAGGCTTAGGTCTTTCTCTGCCTTTTCCTTCCCTGCACCCAGGTTTTTTTTAAAAAATCATGGTCCCGTAACAAACTGGGCTCTAAGATGTGCTTGCTGTCAGATATCTTCCACAGAAACTGCTCTATCCTGCTGAAACATTTAAAAACGAAAAGGAAAGGTTTGAAAAACAAAAAAAGTTGTGCTTGTAAAATAATTGCTTCCAGAATGTTTCCACTCATTAGTTCAAGATTTCAGTACTGCTCTGCCAACAATGGTTTTCCTGTTCCAGTTACGTTTGTACAAAAGGATGGAATATTCATGCATTATTCCCCACCCCCTTTATATGTCTAATACATTTCTTATAGGAAGTTTTAAAACCTGTGAGTAGACTAAGAGTCCATTTAAACTTACTATCTCAATGTAATAATGTACCACTTCAGAGATTGATGGAAGACATATGGCCTCTAGGAGAAAACAACAGGGGACCACTTCATTAAAAGAGGTCCTGCCTCAAAATTTAACTGCAACCATCAAGTCAGCACATCTGAGTAAAAATATCTCGGTTAGCCTTTGCATAGAGATATTATCTATTTTTTGAAAAGAGAGAGACTGATACATAGGCAATGCATGCTTTGGAGACACAGCTTTGGAAACAGAACTGCATTTATGAAATGTACACCTGTTCATTGATTTAAGTACTTTCCACACCATTTGGAGCTTACTCTCTGGACAACATTTGGGGACAACATAGCTTACGCATGCCATCTGGAAAGCGAAGAATAGGAAAGCATTTTGTTTGATCCACCTTTCAAAAGGGAATTAATATACCCTCTCCAGATAAATATAGTGGATTGGAACATTGTTATTTTTCAGAGTATGTTCGCCATATTTTGGACTACAAACCTGAACTAAAAATTATATTAAAGGAGTAGATTACCTTGGATACCTTGGGGTCGTTATTCAGCGAGGAGTCTGCGTATTGGTAGATGTCTCTACAACGACATTCTGTACATGCAAATGGACTTGAGAAATCAAGTCCATTGCATGTGTATTTTTAGCCATTTAGATATCATGTCACCCGCTTTCTGCTTTAAAACAGAATCAGAAGCTGTTTAGGACCGAAAACATACAATGTTGACATGGTCCAGAAAGGAAATGGTTCATCCAAACTCATGAGAAATTCCATGCTGCTACCGTTCATGCCAGCCCATGGAATGTGCTTATCACAGTGGCACCATAATGAGCTAAAGATACAGTGCAGACAATCCCAGCTTCTACCGGTATGTCCTTCACAACGCTACCCACCCCAGCAACTTTCAACTTTCCAAAAGAAAGAAAGACATAGATGGCCAGACACAAGAAATTAGATTTGACAATGTAATTCCTGTCCTACCAACAAATGATAGAAACAATTATGCTTGAAAATATTTTGTGTATGTCACAGGGTAGGCAACAGGCAGCTCTCCAGATGTTGCATGATGTCAGATCCCACCTGTCCTAGCCAGCATAGCCACTGGCAAGAGATGATGGGAGTTGCAGTCCAGCAACGTCTGGAAGGTCACTTGTACAGAGCAATAACACATGCTCAGGACACTGAACTTGACAACTGGCAGGTCAGCAGGACAGCAGTTCGATTTACATAAAAATTTCATTTTTTCCTATGGGTTTGCTTCGAGTTATATAAAAAACCAATTTAAGCAAAAGCCTACAGAACGGACTTTTATTCCCGTAAGTAGGAGTTTTACTGTACTTGGAATTCTGTGGCGGGACCATGTTTTTAATTGGCACTTTTTCCTCTTTCAATCCCTTTTTCTCTTTCAGCCACTCGTTTAAATCATATTTTAGAAGCTTCTGGGGAACAAACAAATGTTCAGCTGTGCTTTTCTACTACTTGTTCACCCACTTTTGTTTCATTTTAACGGACACTTGTAATTTGTGGTTTTACACCTTTGTCACTTCAGAGGGAACCTGTGATTTGTAATTTTAAATATTCATACTCTTAACTACATCTTCATGTGAAATGTTATCCACTTTAGACATGTATGAAAAAGATTGGGATATAACTTGAATAAATAACATATTAATATACAATTAAAAATAGGGGGAAACAACAAAAATATAGTACCAGCATACGTGAGAGAGACAAAGGGTTTCTACACCATTTATGGCAAGGCCAAGCAAAAGCACTGACTGCCAAGAAGCCTCCTAAAAAGGATGCACACAATAAAGGAACAGAAGGTCCATAAGAAGGAGGCAAAACATAGTTCCATAGTATGAATATAGCAAACCCTTCATACTGCATTTTCAGCTTGTTACAGCATGTCAAAAAGCATATCCATAGATGTATGTGATACAGGACTGATTTGTTTATTTTCATTGTTTCTTGATATCCCTTCCCAAAAGGTCAGAGCAGCTTATATATGGTTCCCAGAGAGTTCCCAAAACAGACTTATCACAATGCTTGGCTTGCTAAACTTCAGCTATGCTGGCACTTCATCATGTGGCTTTAATGGGTTGGCTGGTTAGAATACTAGAAGACATTGGTAGGAATAAATGGATAGTTTTCACAGTTGAGGTTATCACACAGTGTGATTCACCAAAGATCTGCATTGGGACTGATGCTTTTGAACATTAATTGCCATTAAAGGAATGGGTGGAAAATAAGGTTGCCATATTTGCAGGTCGCATCGAATTATTTAGAATGATACAGTAAATCGACAGCCTAACCCCATTAATCTTTAGTTGGAAACAATCTCCTTTGATTTCTTTGGAAATCCAAATGCAACTAGATTTGCCTAGATCCATCCTGGTGGCATTAGATAAATGTGTTGTTAATAACAGTGCAAATACCATGTGCTGTTCTGGTACATTTAAGAAGTGCAACTAAAATTGCCAGAGAACAGCTTAATTTTTCCTGTGAATAAAAGCTATTCAGACATGACAGAGGTTTATAAAATTATGAACAGTGTGATGAGAGTTTAAAAAACAGTTTTATTAAAATGCTAGAGTACAGGATCATCTAGATAAATCGAATAGCAATTGATAGTTTGAATGTGTTTTTATGCCACATCCAATCTGCTTATGAAATTAAGTACCACTTAGAGTGTAACTAAACGTGGAGGCTGTCCTGGGTTGATCACATCAGTTTGACATTTCCTGTGTCAGTTAAATATATGTTGTTCACATGGAATATTTACTAATCTCTGCAATTTCCGGGACAAAACTCCATACAGCAGCTCAAGTCACTAAAATTCTAACTGGGATCCCAGGTTGTCCACCATCCTCTGTCATTGACACTAATCTCTTTCCTATCTACAGTATCTATATCTCTAAAGCGAAGCTGGCGTTTTTATGTCCTCGATGCACGTGGCCCCTGCGCCCCACCACCTACCAGCTTCCCTGGACCTACTTTGTGTCCCCCTCCTTCAAAAGAGGGGGGTCAGGAAGCCCGAGGTGGGGCACCAGCCCAACCAGAGATCTGCAAAAATCGCCCATGTCACAACTGGGCGACACCAACAAAGGGAGGGTGCACTCTTGGGCGACAGCGCACTAGTGTCACCACCAAGCGACTGACCGGCGATGCAAGGCCGCCAGAGGCAGCTGCCGTGCACAAACCCCATCCCTGATCGGGGACGAAATGCCACCAGAGGCAGCTGCCGCGCCCATCCAGAAGCTGTCTCCCGCCCGGCTGACACCGCTGCGCCGCTATCTCCCGCCCTGACCGCCAACGCAAGGCCACCAGAGGTAGCCACTGCGCAAATCCCAACTCTGTCCCCTTGGTAAGTTCGACAACGAACAAAACCGAAATGGCCCACAAACATCCCTGGGGCGAAGCTTGGGCAACAATGCTAGTTTAAAATAAAGTCAAGACACCACATTGTATAGATCTAACAACTTGTGAAACTGCTGTGGTTATCAGACAGAGTGCTACACTGGAATAGCACAATAATAATTGTTTTGAGGAAAGACAAGAATTGCTTACGTGAAGCAGATATTCTCACTTTACTCTTCATTTGGGAGCAATAGAAAAAAAATAAGTACCTGTATTCCTTCCATCCTATGGACACATTCAAAGCTGTTGTCCTCTTAATTAGGATAGCTTCCATCCTCAGAGACAAAGCATAGGAAACTACCTATCATAGACAATTCATTTGTACTATTTGGATACATCTGCTTTGATTAGTTAATTTACCATTGTTATTTGCTGTGTCTGCCAGAGGCTCTCTTCAACGAAAGTGAGCAATTTTTGACCATTTAGAATGTACCGGTCCTCAAATGTCTTGCCACACGCCAGTCTAGCTAATACTGATGGAAACCAGAATTAAACATCTGCGGGGGTTGTAGATTCCTAAGCATATCAGTGACATAAATCCTCAGTATTACTCTCTTGACCAGGTGTCATGATAAATAATGAAAATGACTGTCACCATCATGGTAAAAAAATGAGTTCCCACGTTGGTCAATGGTGGAGATTTACTCTCAAACCAGGTCAATGTTTGTTCTGTTTGAGAAGGAGCTAAATGTGCAATTTTGATTGCAAAAGGGTGGATATACATGGAAGAAACACAACAGCTCCAACTTCCAATTTTGCATCATGACACAAGCGAAAAGTATCAGTGACAGAAAATGTAGGGTGGGTTGGATGCGAGCCTTTAGCAAGAGTAATACAGATGGTTCCCAGGCTAGAAAGGTTTGTGTTTGTTTTCCACTAATTTTTCTGTCGTTTGCTAAATTATGATATATGAAAACAATTATTTTCTCTAAAGGAGGAGGATGCTCAAATGTCAAGGGCTCCTTCAGGCTCCACTGTGGTAATGAATTATCAGAGAAATAAAAAATTTGCTACTTCAGTGAAGAAAGACATTTTGTGACCTTTTGCTGCTTTATGGTGATAATGAATTTTCTGTAGAACTCAGACACTTTCAGTTACTCTATTAAAATAAGAATGCTTGAGAAATAGCTGTGACCTTGACCTTTGAAAATTTAATAGAATAGTGATTTTGAAGGAACTGACAAAATCTGCTTTATTATCTGGACTTCTATATATTATTGTCATGCTGAGAGTGTACAAATATTTTTATATATAATATATATAGATAATTTTTAAAAATAAAACAATCAATGTTATTTTACAATACTAACTCATCAGTTGAGCTGTTAATACCTGGTATTTAGATACAGGTCTGTACTCATATTTTGTCACACTGGTCTTATCAGTTTTATATAAATACATTTTGCTTCAAGATGAAAGAATTTGTAAAACAATAACTAAGGTAACAGCAGTTTTGACAAGATATGCACCAGACATTTAATAATGATATGCCAGATTAAAAACAAAAATTTAGATTTTTCTAAATTTCTAGTTCAAATTTATTCAGTTTTGTTCATCAAGAGTTATTTTAAGAGATCTGTTTACGACAATCTCTAATTCTCAAATATTTTAATTTTGGAGAGATCACAATATGCTCTTTACCTCAGCTTAACCTTTTGTAACAATGCTTTTTAAAAAAGGAAATAAGGAAACTAAATAAATACCAATAAGGATCTTTTTATTTCAATGCTACATGAAAGCCTGACATAAATATTAAAGCATGAAAATCATAAATGGAACATTGGGAACAATGTATGGTATATACTGGAACAAACCAAGTTACCTTACACAGAATCAGAATCCTTGCCCATTTTGTCTATTACTGTCCAGAGTGACTAACATCTTGAGGGGCATCACTCAACATGCCAATATACTGACAGAACAGTGTCCACTAGTGTGGCAAAATGCCACTTGGTCCTCCAACGTCATATTCTCTCCATAAGTTCTCAAGCATTAAGGGCAATCCAGAGAGGAAAAAATGGAAAAATCTGTCACAAGAACATACATTTTCTCCTCACAAAATTATCAGATGTAGTCCCAAGGTTACAAGCTGGGGCCTTCCTCACTCCTGTTTTTAGATGAGAGACTGGTTGAAATGTTGCAATAGAGGGAGACCCATTGTTTAAATGCAAATTTGGTGAGTCAATTCCTCCACAAGTTCCATAGATTCAAATGGACCTACTTTAGTCGTGAGTACTTTACTACAGTAGGTTGCAAGTATGCAAATTTGAGCCAATGAAACTTATGGAGTTGACTTACCAAATATCCACTAATTCAGTGTGTCTTCTTTCATGCTATTTACCATGCTATATAACATGATTTCAGTTTATACATACAAACTATTTTCTGGTGGAATACAAACATGGCAGAAGACAAAAGTAATTGCTCTACTGAAAACAGGCAAAGTACCATCAGAACCCAAAAGCTACAAGCCAATTTCCCTACTATTTCGCTTATACAAAGTGTTTGAACAAATGATATCAAACTATCTAGCCCTGTGGTTCCCAATGTGGGGCACAGGTCCCACAGGGAGGCAATTTGATTTTAAGGGGTCAATTTGGAAGCTTGTTTAGACCAAGTTAATAACCTTTTAGGCTTCACTTTTTGAATAATAAAAATTATATGTTACCACGGGGTGGGTGTCAGGATTTTAGATACTTAGATGGGGCATGGCCACAAAAAAGTTGGGAACCATTGATCTACCCCCTAAGATTGAACTTCTTCTAATTCCGGAAAAGGATGTGACAAGAGCTGTATAGCTCAAATCTTAAACCTAATTTGGCATGTAGGAAACAGTTTTGAAACACATAAGTGGAGCAGCACTTGTTAAACTTAGAGCGACACATGACACTGTCCATCATCGGTTGCTCCTCAGAAAGCTCCCTCTCTTTACTAAAGCTCATGGACTAAGAAAAGTGATCACCATTCAATCAGCACATGCCAAATGAGTGGATATAACTTTTAATGATTTATGCAGGGTTATTACTGGCTTCCTGAAATCTACCGTACCCCCTGAGAATAGTATTATTTAACTAACATTTTCCCTCTGGAAGGTTTAAAAGTGCTAGCAAATAATAAAAAAAAAGATAATGGAACATCAAACCCATCCACTTCACTGACACCAATCCTCTAGAGCAGGGATGCCCAAACAATGGCCCGTGGGCCAGATCTGGACCCCAACACCAATTCATCCGGCCCACAAAACTTTTGTCACTCCCTCATCACTCCTCCACATTTTTCTTGTAGTAAAAGATATTTAGCAACTATTCCTGCCTCAAGCGGTTTTATTTGCATTTGCACCATTTGGCTCTATTCTAGTGTAAATTTAGTGGCATAAATTGCAGCAGCAAATTGCCAATAGTTAACAAGTCACCACTGTTATCCCTCTTTATACATCAACTTACATGATGAGGGATAAAAGTGGCAATTTGTTAAACAGAGGCAATTAATCATTGCAAATTATGCCACTGTATTTATGCCAGTGTAAGTAATCAACAAGACTGTTATCAAAATATATTCTGCATCCTAAAAAAAAAATTCTTTTTTACTTACGCACCCTCTTGACATCGTGTTAACATCAGTAGGCTTTGTTGAAAGCCTTTTGCATCAGCATTTGGTACCCAGGCTATGCTTGGTGGAGTTTTTCCCTCTCTGAAGAACTTATATTGGAACATCCATGCTTGAAATGTGTATAAATTGAGCTTTTCTGTAACATATGAACTGATACCTCCAGAGGTATGTGAAGTATTTATTATATACAGTTAAACTCACAAGATTGTACTTGAAAAAATGTTTATGGAGTTCAGTGCATCCAAGTTCTGGAAGAAAGGAGCCCTGGTACACACATTTTGTCACTCTAACATTAACACATGAATCCACCAAAGGGTCAGCATATTGGCTGGAATCCAGCTGCAAGTTGCAACTGGAGTAGGCCCATTGAATCAGTTGGAATCTGGTGAGTCAAATACTCTGTAAATTCCACTGATCCGATAGGCCTATTAAGGGGCTGTGGTGGCTCAGTGGTTAAGAAGCTCGCCTTGTTAGCTGGAGGGCTGGCAAGTCGGCAGACCCGGGTACTGCATGATGGATTGAGTGCCCGTCTCTGTCCCTGCTCTTGAGGACATGAAAAGAACTTCATTTGGGCCTTCCATGAGCAGAGTTTCTTTTGCAAAAATCCTTTCAACCCAGAATAATTTATGATACAAAATTATTATTATTAATAGGCCTATTCTATTTGTGATTGCAGTGGCTCAAGTGGCTAAGATGCTGGGAGGCGGAAGGTCAGCAGTTCGATTCCCGAGGACTGCAGGACGGAATGAGCTCCCGTCTTTGTCCCAGCTCCTGCCAACCTAGCAGTTCGAAACCAAGAAATTGCAAGTAGATAAATAGGGACTACTTCAGTGGGAAGGTGACAGTGTTCCGTGCGCTCCAGTGTCTAGTCATGCCTGATACATGATCATGGAAACGTCTGCAGAAGCGTTGGCTCTTTGGCTTTGAAACAGAGATGAGGACTGAACCCTAGAGTCAGATACGACTGGCTTTCGAGCAAGGGAAACCTTTACCTTTACCTATTTGTGATTTACTATTGTATATTAGCCAGTATCTCACTCAATAAAATCTACTGTCTAGAAACAAAAAATGACGGTGTGAAAGAACCATCATCTTCTTTATTTCCTTGTTACAGTCACAAAATAAGTATATATTTCAAATTAAGTACACTCACATGTACTGGGGAAAATATTGCAAAATGTACATATCACACACATTTGTTATAACTTTGCATTGTCCCTTTAAAGAAACCACTCTAAGTTATTGGTGGTTTGGCAGCTGTGAGGGTGACGTCAGCTCTTCCATTGTGAAGGATCTGCTTTCTTTTAGATAGTCTTATGGCATTTCATCAAGTTTCAGTGATTCAGCTGAATTAAAAACCAACTGGCTGTGCGTCAAAGTTCTCTTAACTACTAAACCAAACATATGGCTGACCACAAAATCATTCTGCTCAGCCTGTTGTAAAGCAGCCTACTGCAATTCTATTGTTGGCACACACAAAAATTCAGAGTCTGAAATGAATAACGTCACATTGACAACTAAATCCAGGTTGAAACTGAGGGTTATTAATCATAATCTGTCAATATGTTTCTTCATCTGGAATTATAATTTACAAAACTTTTTTCAAGAAAACATTACTCTTATCAATTTGAGGAGAGGTGACTTCCCATGCTCAAAAATAGATATGATGATAACTAGACTTCTGGTGAGGGATTTCAATTGTATTTCAAAATTTGCTACATTTTGCATATGAAAAATCATAATAATAATGGTCTCAGTGTCAATTCATTGTAATGGGTTTAGTATGGAAATGTCTGCTGTTCAAGTTGTAGAACTAAGACAAAATTTAAAATACCCTATAAAATGAGTCTTAGTGGTTAAGATGCTGAGCTTGACAATTGGAGGGTCAGCAGTTCGAGACCCGAGTGCTGTGCGACTGAGCGAGAGCTCCCATCTGCTATCCTACCTCTTGCCAACCTAGCAGATGAAAAGCAAGAAATTGCAATTAGACAAATAGATAAATAGGGACCGCTTTTATGGGAAAGATAACATCATTCTGTGCACGCCGATGTCGTCATGCCTGCCACATGACCACAGAAACATCTGCAGATGCAGACACTGCTGGCTCTTTGACTGTAAACTGAGATGAAAAAGAAGTAGAAAGTTTTTATGCATGTGCCCAAAATTGATCAACACAGGATGTGTTTTGTTAGAAAAGTTGTTTTAGGAGTTGTAAATGAAGCAGGGGAGCAATTCATAGAATCTGTAAAGCCAGCAGTCTATTTATTGCAAATGCATGCTTCAGCCAACTGAATCGGCAATTGTATACATAGATGTCACTGGACGGCTAAGAAAGGCAATCAAATAGAACAGAAATGCTTGAATTAGAAGCAGAAATGCTTGAATTAGAAGAAGATTCTGAACTTGATTATACCTCCAGGAGTGGCTGTGGTACGGACTATGAACTTTTCGTATCAAAAATTAGAGCAAAGCTAAAAAAAAATTTAAACTATCAAAATGTCAAAATATAACTTAAATAATTGGCTTACTGAATGCCAGATGTTCATGCTGGATTCAGAAAATAAAGAGGCACTAGTGATCATATCGCAAATGTACATTGCTAATGGAGCATACCAAAAACGATGAGAACAAAATCAGCTTGATCAGGTACAGTGAAGACTGACTGAGTGGCTCATGAAAATCTATGGATCATTCAGAAAGAAATGGGAGATCCACCATGTTTGGTTGTCTTGATAACCTTTATTCTGACCATTAAGGTACTGTTAAGATAGAACATGCTTCTTTTTAAAAATTTAAGAGTGGCAGGAGAACTGCACTGTACTGCCCTATACCCAGAACTTGGAAAAGTGACATTTTTTGAAGTACACTCTTCATATTCTCCCAGCCAATAAGGTCCTGCTGGCTGTGAAATTCCAGGATCTATACTCCCCAAAAAGCATTTCCCCAAGCTATGACCGTACCATACTGCAATCATGGCAGTGCATCGTTATTTCCAATGGACGCAGCTGCCAAGAGTGGATTGCATTTAATTTACATGCCTTCCTAGTTGTTGTGTAGACTTTGATAAACAAGTGGACTTTCTGCATTGATTGCTCCTGTTATCTGGGCTGTTGTCACAACAACTTCCACAGCATCTGTTTTCTGGTAAATTGGTGCTCTAATTTTTTTAAATAGAATTATCCATTCCATTTTAAAGTAATATTTTAGAAGGCGTGACTATTTGGTTTATAATAAATCAGGTTTGGATACCAGTGACATTATATACTGCAAATGCAGGAATGCTAGAAGAATTTGTCTTGATTATGGGACATTTAGCTCCTTTGAGTATAATTTTTCACAGGCTGTGCAAAGCCTAAAAAGGGATTCTGTGAGTTATTTTACAGCTACCTTGATTTGTGCCTTCCATTTTTCTCTTCACTATTGGGGAAATTATGGTACAAGGAAAGCAAACATAAGTACAAACAGGTGACTTGCTTTGGGGGCAGGGGTAAATGAACATAACATGGATGCATCTGTACTTTAAATTTTTAAAAAAGCAATTAAAATAGTACTGTATTGCCCTTTATATTCATGCATAGCTAACAAAAGTTGACATGGTTTGAGACTGGAAAGAATAGGTCTCTTTTAACAAAACCCATCATTTCCATGTGATATGTTGTTGTTGACTTGGTGGGCCGGAAAGTTTTACAATTGCAGGACTATGGAGCATAGATAGGACACTTAGATCAAAACTCCCTGGAGAATTGTGTTTTACAAAAAGAGAAAGTTACAAGATAAAAATCCATAAATGAGCAGTGAAGCAGGGAGAATGCAGTAGTTCTTTTTTAAATTCACATAAGAGTGTTCCCACAATTTAAAAACCATGGATGTACTATATATGAAATATAGGTAAAATTCAAAATAAATTAAAATGTTAAATAACTATTTTTACCAGAAGCAGGCTATTTCAATAATGTCATGATGACCATTTATTAGTTCTTTTGTACATGTGGTGCTGCATAACTTGCATGAACATAAATGCTGCATTGAATGAATTTTTCCATTTTCAAAGAAAGTAAGGTCTTGCTCTTTTACTTGATTATTCTTTGATCTTCCTAAAAGTAAAGGTCACCCTTGCTCGAAAGCCAGTCGTATCCGACTCTAGGGTTCAGTGCTCATCTATGTTTATAGTCAAAGAGTCAGAGCTGTCTGCGTCTGCAGACATTTCCATGTACATGTGGCAGCTATGCGTAGACACCAGAGTGCACGGAACACTGTTTATCTTCCCACCATAGTGGGAATTTATCTACTTGCAATTCTTTGCTTTCGAACTGCTAGGTTGGCAGGAGTTGGGACAGAGACGGGCGCTCATTCCGTCGTGCAGTACTCAGGGATAGAACTGCTTACCTGCTGCCTTCCAGTCAGTGTCTTAACCACTTGAGCCACTGCAGTCCCTTGATCTTCCTACTTTGCTTTAAAATCTTTTAAGTGACTTCCAGGCGGTTCAATCAGAATCTTGCCCTAGTGGGAGACACTCTTTGCCATTTAGCCATTCGGCAAGGTGTGTTGTTTTGGCTCTCCATAGGTTTGGGATAACCTCTTATAGTTTAATATTTAGAGTTTGGGAGATGTGAGGAAACTTTTCCTCAATTTTAGCTATTGTCTCTAGAGCAGAGGTGCCCAAACCTTTCAAGCTGTGGGCTGGTCACATGGTTCAGGGGGCTAGTCACTATGGCCCATGGGCGAATCTGGCCCCCCGATGCCAATTCATCCTGTCCGCGAAGTCCTCATCGCTCCCACTACTCCACATTCTTCTTGTCCTAAACTTACACCGGAATAATCAATCAACAGAATTCTGGCCAACAGCTCTAGAAATATATATGTATGCAATTCGTATGCACGATTCGCTGACTTGAGACATATTGCTCAAAATCAAAGGGGGAGAACACTCCTATACACTACAAACTATAAGCTTCTTATATTTTCCAGTGTACATGTTTCTTATACCTTCTATTGAATAAGAAACATGTGTCTCTTGCTGTGAATTGCAAGGAAGTGTACGGTGTATGGATACCATTGGAGTCGTTATTCAGTAAGGAGTACACACACAACAAAACACAACAAAACTCCACACATGCAGATGGACCCAAGAAATCAAGTCCACCAGCATGCGTATTTTTAGCCATTTGGATATCAGGTCACCCGCTGGCTAGGCGGACCGTGACATGTACCCACCCTCACCCTCCCCACTTTCACCTTCCCCAAGGGATCTGATGGAGGACGATTTGGTGAGTTTTAGTCCCAGCCTAACATCATTGACAAGTGGTGGGCAACATTGCCTATTCAGACTGATCACGCCCTTACGCCTGGACAAGGATCTCATCGGTGTGTGTGTGTGTGTGTGTGTGTGTGTGTGTGTGTGTGTGTGTGTGTGTGTGTGTGTGTGTGTGTGTGTGTGTGTGTGTGTGTGTATAGGAAAGGGAAATTGTACAATCAGGCTGTTCTTGAATCAGCATAAAAATTTTAAGAGCTTTCACTGAGCACTTCAGACACACTCATTTATGCAGTGGTTATTATTATCCTCGGCCCTAGAGCTGAGTCTAAGCATTCCTCCTGAAATGATTTCCTGAAGAGCAGTTGTACTAAAAAGTGACAGTCATAATGGGAGTCATTAAAGCTGAATCAGAAGGGAAACTGCTTGTTTGGGCAAAGCTGAGGCAGGGCTTATATCAGCCACTCTCACATGCCACTGTTGCTCTTACAAAAGACTGGCCCAACCAACACAGAACTTATATTCATGCTGCATCTGTATCAAGAAGGAGAAATGAGTAACATGAACCATCTGTTCTTCTGAAAAAAATGGTTAACTTCCAGAAAGATAAGTCGTAAACCCTCTATCTTTATGCCAAGGTATCAGACTGCAGTAGCTCAGTGGAGAAGAAAATGCACTTTGCATGTGCCTAAGGTAAGTCTTTCTGTACCAGCAGGACTTCTGGCTGACAATTTGGTCAGCAGCTCACTAGTGCTTATTATAATAAAGAGAATTAGCACATCTCCTGCCTAAACTCTTTTCTCTGCAGCAAGCTTCTTTTAATACTAACTTACTAGAAGACTGGGCAAATATCCCACCCAGATGATCTCACGGCTTCCAGATCTGCACATACAGTTCTCATTAATCTTTAGCTCTTTCAAATACTATACAGTACTTTCAAAAGGGCAGCTAAATTCTACTCAATCCACCTGCTTTTAATCCTTCAGCCCAGAGCCTGGACAGCTAAAAGTAATTAGTTGCAGTTTCAGTTCTAATGCTAGACATTTTTAGTTAGATAGTATTGTTGTCATATTTCTTTAAAGGTCAATTAATTGTTTTCATTCAAAACTAACTAAAATTTAGTTTTCAATTGCTTTAAATAACACTGCAATTTTATAAGCCATTGGCCTGTGGGACAAAATACACTGAAGGAATAAGAACTTGCATACGCTGTGACTAAAATTAATTAAAATAGTTACCATTATACTGGCAATGGGCTGAATTTATATCTGATTATCATACTGCGGTGGCTCAGTGGTTAAGAAGCTCACCTTGTTAGCTGGAAGGTTGGCAAGTCAGCAGTTCAAGACTCGAGAACTGCATGACGGTTTGAGCGTCCGTCTCTGTCCCAGCTCCTGCCAACTTAGCAGAGTGAAAGCAAGAAATTGCAAGTAGATAAATAGGGACCACTTCGGTGGGAAAAGACCCTGGGGAGATGACAGGAGCCTCATTCAGGTGTCCCCTGAGCGGAGTTTCTCCAGCAAAAATCCTTTCAACCCAGAATAATTTCTTTTTTTAATTTAAATTTTTATTAATTTAAAAAAATACAGAAAAAAGAGAATATAAACAAAATACATACAAAACAATTCAATACAAAAACATAATTACACTACTACATAAAAACATTTCAATAAAATAAAAATACTCTCCTGTATTCAATATAGTAAATACTCTTACTCATCAAGTTCATTCTCCTGCCATGAAATTACAGTATTATTATTATCATACGATCATAATGTACTGCTATTCTTTTTGGTGCTGTAAAAAGGAATCAAATTCCAAGTACAGGATCTCATTTTAATGAGTTATTTTCTAAGTTGTAGTTTGGCAAATGGCCAGAAGGTCATTTGGAGGCAAGGAAGAAGCTCCACACACACAACGAAAACTAAGATTCCACTCTGACGGCCAACCAAGGAAAAGGAAAAGTACTTAATCCAAAAGGAAAACAAGGAATCAGTGGTAAATTGAATATTTCGTAAATTACTTAAGACCTACCTATGTCAGCAAGCCTTTTAAGGCCTATAACCATGATGGCAAACCTTGGCACTCCAGATGTATAGGCACATTTTATTTACGCTTCGGGGAGCAACCAGGGCGGTGCGGGCCGAATGAATCACAGCAAACCCATTCGTGTGGATTCACGGGGGCTTGGGCTTCTTGGAATTGAACTCCAATAACATCTGGAGTGCCAAGGTTTGCAATCATGGGCCTATACGATCATTAGAATTGTGCAATGTTGACCCTGAACTCTTTTTAATTGATATTACCTAATTTTATTACTGCTAGGGGCTGCGGTGTCTCAGTGGTTAAGAAGCTTGCCTTGTTAGCTGGAAGGCTGGCAAGCCGGCAGTTCGAGACCTGGGTACTGCATGACGGTTTGAGCACCCGTCTCTGTCCCAGCTCTTGGAGACATGAAAGGAGCCTCGTTTGGGCGTTCCCTGAGCAGAGTTTCTTCCGCAAAAGTCCTTTCAACCCAGAATAATTTCTCACACAAAATTATTATTATTGCTGCTGATAGTGTTTTAATTTGAAAACTGTCATGGTTTTAAGATTTTTTTAATGCTATCTGGATAAATTAAACTGATTGATTGATTTGTTTCCTGTGGGTTTTTATTTCCTATTATGAGATGATTTTTTAATATTTTATATTGAGAGAGAGAGAGAGTAAACTGCTCTGGGTGTTACTTGCACCAAAAGGGTGGGGTATAAATGTGAATGAATGAATAAAAATAAATAAAATTTCATGATGAAAGAAGAGTCAAGGCCAGTCAGGATAGCTGTGTAAACAGACCATAAGACACTGGGGCTGGAGAAGGCCTCCATGTTTGGTTTAAAGATGTGAGACATACCATATTTTGGGACCATAAGACGCACCTGACCATAAGACGCACCCAGTTTTCAGAGCAGGAAAACAAAAAAAATTTTAATACTGTATTTTGCACCAGCAACCAGTGGTGGCGCTGCAGGGAAAATGGGCAAGCCAGGCCTATTGCACTGAGAAAGGAAGTGATACTCTAGCCTAGCCTCTGGCTCTCCTTTCAACCAGGAAGCATGTTTTCCCCCTCCATTTTGTCCACGTGGAGTAGAGACAAAGGCGTCAAGGTAAGTGAAACCCTTTCTTTTTAAGCACAGGTTTGAGAACATACAAACAGAAAACGTTTGAATACAAGAAATTTATTTCCAATGCATTTACATGGGAAATTGCGATTTCGCCCTCTAGTGGCCACTTGTTTTTCATATGTTTTTCCCCCCTGCCCCGAACAGCTGAGAGGCGGCAGTAGTAGACTTCGGCCAGCTGCAGCTCTTGTAAAATATCCTTTTACAACAGCCACAGCTGGCCGAAGACCAACATTTGAACTATAAGACGCACCCTCATTTTCTCCCCACTTTTGGGGGAGAAAAAGTGTGTCTTATGGTCCAAAAAATATGGTAACAACCTTGCTAAACCCAAGCAAATCTACATCTACTCAGGATTTGCACAGAACATGGCTGGGAAGACCTAGAAATACAATATGGAATAGTACATTCTGGATAGCTCACTTCACAGCTGTTTCCATTTTCTCTAGAGCCACTACTTTTCACATCTAGCAAACCATTTCAAGAAGGCCCTGTGCCATATGGCACAACTTTAACTTCAAGGAGTCCCTCGGTAGCCAAGAAGCCTGTACAGCATGTGGTCTCCAGGCTGCGCATTGTGTGCCAACCAGTCCACCTGGTGCTTCATAAAACGTTTCACAGGTCTAAAAAACCAAGACGTATACCAGAAGCACTACATACGTATAGTTTCAGAGGGAATAGAGTACAATTTTTGGTCTAGCAAAGCATCACAGTACATTTTCTGTTGGGATAATAGCAGTCTTATATGCACTAACACTACATATCAGGGGCACTATGAGATTATCCTTTATTTGATTGGTAAAATTATTTTCCACCTTTCTTGCTTCAAATGTCTTTTCTGACATTTGAAGTAAGATCCCACTCTCTCTTCCTGTTAGTTTGTTTGTTTTCTTGCTGCCATTAATTTGTCAATAACTTTTCTCTTCTTTCTCTGACTTCAGACCAAGCAACTAGCATAGATTCTCTTCACATGCAAATTGACTCAATTTTTGTCCCAATTTATTCTACTGACTGCAATTACAAATTGTAACTGTAAGTAAAGATATCCCTTTCTACTTAAAATTGCTTCTAGAGTGATTTTATCAAACAAATTGTTAGTTTGTTGGAGAAAGCCAAAGAGGGAGGGCAGTGATGAATTAGGACCAATCTCTCCATGTTTTCTATGCTACTGTTTTTCTGTCTGATACTCTGCTAACTAAGAGGAATAACCAACAATTCCCCAATATTTTCCCCCCATTGTCTTCCTTCATATTCTCTTTCTTCCCTCCATATAAATACACCATTGTGCATTTATTGTGCCCACTGCTCTGTCACAGCTTCAGGGAAGGGAACAGAAAGAAAAGCATTTCTCAAGAAATAGCCATGTAGGTCTGCTTCAGTATGCATAACAAAAGCAAAGCAAAAAATAAAATCAAAACCAAACCTATTGTAACACTTTTAAAACTGACAGGTTTACTTCAATATGACTTTTCATGGATTATAATTTATTTTCTCAGACGAATAATGAGAAATATTTAGCCACAAACATCTTGTGGGCAGTGGAGATCCAGTAATGATGGATACTGGGATTGAAAATAGAAATTAAAGAGAACAGCATTACTAAACTGAAAAATGAACTTCGAGTGTATAGATTACATAAAGACCTTTGTATACCTGAGTAATTAACTGCACATCATGTTATTGTTCAAGTGCAAAGTGTGAATTTTGTCTTTCAACAAATAAACCTACTGCGACACTTAAAAGAAAAACAGATTTACTTCCATATGACATCTTATGGATTATAGCCCATTTCTTCAGATAAACAGTGTGAAATATTTAGCCATGATTCACAAAGCGATTTGGATTTTTTCCTAAATAAACTTTTGATTCTAACACCAGAATCAATAACTTTCCCTAAATGTTGGACTGGAAAAAATACTACTGTATACAGTACAGTATTGATTTATGGTGAACATCAGCAAGTCAGTAGTTCGAGACCCAAGTACTGCACGATGGAGTGAACTCCCGCTGTCTGTCCCAGCTCTTGCTAACCTAGCAGTTCGAAAGCAAGAAGTTACAAGTAGATAAATAGGTAGTACTTCGGCAGAAAAGGTAACAGTGTTCTGTGTGCTCCAGCGTCTAGTTATGCCTGCCACACAACCACAGAAATGCATGCAGATGGCTCTTTTGCTGTAAACGGAGATGAGTACAGCCCCCTAAATTCAGACACAAATATCTTTTGAGCAAGGGAAATTTTTACCTTTAAGGATCCTTGGTCTTCATTAAGCCTTGAGACATTTCCTCTGAAAAAGGAGGCACCCAACCTGTCATGTCTTGTAATTCAACTCAGCTATCTAGACCAGGGATGCCCAAACTTTTCGGACCATTGGCCGGTCACGTGGTTCAGGGGGCCAGTCACTATGGCCTGTGGGCCAGACCCGGCCCCCAACACCAATTCATCCAGCCCACGAAGCCATTGTCACTCCCAGAAGTGGAAGTAAAACACGTCCTTACGGGAGAGACAAGTGCTTCATGGGCCGGATGAATTGGCATTGGAGGCTGATTCTGGCCCACGGGCCATAGTTTGGGCACACCTGATCTAGACTTTTCCCCTTCCTAGTGCTTTCTTCTCTATCTCCTTTGCTTCCTTTACCTCAGACTAGTAGAGGGTGGGGAAAGCAAACTGTACAAGACAACCCAGTCAGAAATCCTGGGAATCCCCTGAGGATTGCCACCTGTGGTTTTGGACATCTCTTTATTATTACACAATAATTTCATTAAGGAACTTAGAAAGCATGTAAAAAGGGCATGCTCCCAGGGAAATTTTCTTAAAACAATCCCAATATTAAAAGGCTTAGTCTTTGGCAAAGTAAATTAATATGGGGGGCAGAAGGAGAGAGTAAGTGAAAGAGAGAGCTGGGAAAAGTTGCAAAACAGTCAATGTTTAGTGGAGAATGAACGGAATCTCAAACAAGTGTGATTACAGTACAAAAAGCAATCATGGGAGTTAGAACGTCATAGCAGTGTATGTTGAACTAAGGATTCCTTTACCTCCACCTACTCCCTCTGAAAGGTAATCAACGGTTTGTTATGTATGAAACTACATAAGCATGCATACACATGGGTACTAGGAGACAACCACTGCTCCTCAATGCTGGTGGAGGCCTTCTAGTCCAATATTTGATACCACACCTCCCTAGATACTAAAGACATGTGGTTCACTGTCAACAGCTCCATACTCTTGACTGCATTATGCTTTACATATGAGTCAATCTGGAGCACAAGAGAAGGCAACAGGTTCTGGAAATGATTTAAAGCAGGGGTTCCCAAACTTTTTGTGTGCCGGTCCAGTTGTGTGGTTGAGCAGGCTGTTCATGTGGTTCCACCTGCCGTAAAGTGGCGTTTACGACAGCCGCGGGTGCATTTACGGCAGCACCTGTGTGTTTTACTTCCCCTTATGGAAGCATTTGCGCATGTGCAGGCACTTTTTACTTCTGCTTCCAGAAGCAGAAAAGGCGGCGCAGGCTGGATGATTTGGCACTGTGGGCCAGCCCATGGGCCATAGTTTGGCCACCCTTGATTTAAGGGGTAGTTATCAGTGCTCAGTAGATGAAATCACTGCATCACTTTATGACCAACTGATGTCCAGCATTATTTAAATCCTCCACCAAGAGAAAAACAAAATAAAACTTAAATCAACAACCATTGACCCGCCCGCCCAATATCTTAGTTTTAAATGAGTTCTCTAGGACATACTTACATGGAGATGGATCGATGAAAATTGGGTCTATGTTATGAAGCAGCTCTTTTCTGGGTGATGGTTTTCCTTCACTACAACAAAGTTTATTAGGGGGGGATGAGTTTTGTTGTACAGTGTTACAGCACCATATAAATGCTATCACAATGTTTCCATTTCAAGAAACAATGGCAGTCTGTTACCCAATGTAATGGCAAAGAACTCAACAGATGGGTACAGAATAATGTGTTTCCTTTACTGGGAGTGACAAGACAGCAAAGTGTGGTCTTTAAAAATATATATTTTAGGACAGATATATCACACAAAGTGAAAACCCAATTTGGGTTTACAAATGTATATATATAAAATATAAAAAGCCAGCATTTCCCAAACTATGTTCTGCGGAACACTGGTGAACTTCAATTCCCAGAATCCTAAGTCAGTACATTGGCGGATCAGTGCTTTGGGGAATTGATTCAGGCTTCTAGGAATTGAAGTCCAAAAACCAAAGTTTGGGAAATGCTGCAACAAGCCAATGCAATTCATTTTAAAATGCAAAACGACTACAACAAAGAAAATGTAATAATGGATGTCGAACTAAACCAAAAAGTCCCTTTTTGGATGCACAGCTTAATATGATAAAGGGGTGTCAGTGAAGATGAAAGCAATGCCATCAGCAGCCAAGACTCCATTACAGGCCTCAACTCTGAACAGGGTCACTCAAAGCACAATGGTCACAGCTGAGACACCCTCTTCAAAGCAGCTACTGGTCACCAGCCGAAGGAGACACTGCTGGATCAGGCCATGGTGGTGATATTTGAAGTAACTTTTGTTTGTACTATGCAGAAAGTGACAATGTTAAACACTGACAAACTTTCTTTACCATGAGAACCCTATGATGAGATACTCCAAAATGAAACAAGAGATAGGGAGAAGATGGTACTCCAAGGTCAAAAAGCACTCAATCATCACTGAAGAAGAACAAAGGCCAAGCATGAATAGCTCTGTTACTCAACTAGATTATAGCCAAAATGAGGTTTTGTCTAAATTCCTATTTTTGGCACTCAAACGTCGCAAGATTAAAATTGACAGTATTGACTTGGGCCTAATAACATAGAGTATGTATATCTTGAAGGTAAAGATTGTTAGGCTTAAATGTTAGTTTAAATATCTGTGTGTTATTTTGTGCTGACTGATGGTCGAATAAAGTTATGTATGTATATATATATGTATGTAAATGAGGTTTTGTGCTGTGCCCAAAAATGGAAGCCCAATGCTGCACAACAGGTGAGATGTCTGGATCAAAGTAACTGGAAGCCATAAAGCAAGAAATGGATCATATAACAATTGCAGTGCTCAACGTTTAGGCTGGCCTTTGCTATGTAATGTGTGGCATTCTTTTTCTTGCTGGCAACATACCTTTTTTTTTTTTTTTGGGGGGGGGGGGGGAGTTTCCATCAGAGTCCACAGGATCCAGTGGTTCATGAGGTACAATCTTTCATTGGTCCACAAAGGACTGCAGTGGCTTAATGGTTAAGAAGCTGAACTGGACGAATGGAAGGTTGGCAGGTCAGCAGTTCAAGAACAAAGTGCTACACGATGGAGTGAGTTCCTGACTCTGTCAAAGTTCCTGTCAACCTAGCAGTTTGAAAGCAATAAATTGCAAGTAGATAAATAGGTACCACTTTGGTGGGAAGGTAAACAATGTTCCATGTGCTCTGGTGTCTAGTCATGCCTACTGTATAGCCATGGAAACATCTGCAGATGCAGACAGCAGTGGCTGTAAATGAAGATGAGCACCACCCCCTAGAGTTGGATACGCCTAGTTTTCAAGCAAGGGAGACCTTTACCGTTACCTAAAGGAAGATATCTAAAGCATCTCTAGAGATGCCTATCCAGCCAGATAAATTAACAAAGGCATCACTGCTGGAAGACAAAATAGTTTAAATAAATCTAATAAAAAGATGACAGACCCAAGCAGAGCTGGAGATGAAGTTCACCTACTTGGCCTGTTGCAAATTAGTAACTGCTACAAGTAAGAGAGAGAGAGAGAGAGAGAGAGAGAGTGTGTCTGTCTGTCTGTCTACCAATTCAGTGGTACTTCACATAATGAACACTTCACATAACGAAAAATTCGCATAACGAAGCATTCGTTATGCAAGTGTGATACACTGCATAACGGGGGGGGGGGGGATTGTTCGTTATGTGGGGGTTTTGGTAACCGGGGTATACCCGGTCTATGGGAACCCTGGATAACAAACATTTTTTGTTTGTTATCCGGGGCATCTATCATTAGCTTCGCATAACAAAAAAAATCGCATAGCAAAGCAACTTGTAGAACAGAGTTTTTTTTTGTTATGTGGTGTTCTATTGTAATTCTGTTCATACCCTATATATATTACCAGACATCTTAATCCAATCCTGTTAAGAAATAACAACCAGCCAGTACAATTTCAATCAAATATCCTTGTTGAAACAATACGAGACTGCAAATTTCTGGATAGCTGATAGCTTAATTAAATAATTACCATCTTTCTTCACCTTGTTTGCTTTTGGATTTTGAAAAACAGTTATATCCGCCCACTAAAAATGTATCTGGTTGCATTGTTAAAATCACCAACAGCCTGGGGAATTCAGTTTCCCTTGCAAAGAAACTGTTTTTCATGAGTGGTTTAGAATTAAACAGACTTCTTGCAGGAAAAAAAAATCTGAATTGAGTAATAGCTCTGTTGGACCACTAGAATGCTACAAATGAGATGAACTTCTGAGCTTCCTAAAAGTTTTCATCAGATATGGATAATAATAATATCTTATGGCACACAGTTTGGGGGTAAGGGAAGAGGCCAAGCCAATGTGATGCCTCTTGATCTTGAAGCGAGAGACTGCGAGCAAGGCAAGAAAATGTTCCCAAAAATCTGTGTTTTTTAAAAGTGTCTGGTTACCATTTCACCCCCTCATCTCCCTTTGTAAACAAAAACCCTGTCCGGGGCTGCTATGGATCTCTCTGTTGCTTTGAGCAAAGCACAGCATTCTCTTGGGTTGTTTTAGAGCAGAAGAATGGAGAGCTATACAGTTTTTACAGTAGAAAACAGGAAGCCAGTCATATCTGACTCTAGGGTTCAGTGCTCATCTCTGTTTCAAAGCCGAAGAGCCAGCGCTGTGTGCTTCTGCAGACATTGCCATGGTCATGTGGCAGGCATGATTAGACACAGTGCATGGAGCGCTGTTTCCTTCCTACCAAAGTGGTCCCTAATTATCTACTTGGAATTTCTTGCTTTCAAACTGCTAGGTTGGCAGGAGCTGGGACAAAGACGGAAGCTCATTTCCATCCTGGAGTACTCGGGAATCGAACTACTGGCCTCCCAGTCAGCATCTTATCCACTTGAGCCACTGCAGTCCTTGCTTTATTGTATCACATAAAAAAAGAGTTCCAAAAACAATCAGGTCCAATGTGATACCCAATTTTTCTGTTTGTAGCCAAAATAAGAAGCCTGCATTCTTCACCCAAGGCAACAGACTGATCTAAGCAGGTCCCACTAAGGCTAGTAAAAGTAAAGGTTGCCCTTGCTTGAAACCCAGTCGTATCAGACTCTAGGTTTCAGTGCTCATCTTCATTTACAGCCAAAGAGCCACTGCTGTCTGCATCTGCAGATGTTTCCGTGGTCATGCAGCAGGCATGACTAGACACCAGAGCGCATGGTACACTGTTTACCTTCCCATCAAAGTGATACCTATTTATCTACCCGTACTTGCAATTTCTTGCTTTCGAACTGCTCGGTTGGCAATGAGCTGGGACAGAGACGGGAGCTCACTCCATCGTGTAGCACTTTGTTCTCGAACTGCTGACCTGCCGACTTCAAGTTCAGCATCTTAACCACTTGAGCCACCGCAGACCCCCCACTAAGGCTACTTGTTTACAATTTTGGGTCAGTGTGGTACAGGACAAAGAGATCGCTTGATGTTGGACGGGGGAATAAAATGCTATTTGTCACAATCCCTACATCTCAACATCATTTTGTTCCTCTAATGACTGTTGCCAGTATTGTGCGGCAGCAGAGAATTAATTGTACGATGCTGGCAAATTAAACACTTCTGTTTGTCCGTGGACTGGCAGGGACTGACACATTTAACATATTTAACACATCTCCTCTCATCCTTATGAGTAACAATTTTATGCTATAAAATGCGCAGAGGAAGCTAACACCTTGCTAACGCAGAATACCATTTCAAGCATTTTAATTGAGAAAGTTACCTGAGTGTGTTCCATATATCAAAGCCATCCAAGGGCTTTGTTCCATTTATACTTCCTCCAGCAAGCTTCACCAGAGTTGGCAGCCAATCAGAAATGTGGATAAGATGGTGACTTTCCACTCCCTTTTGTTTCAGTAAAGGACTTGCAACAAATCCGACCCCTCTCACGCCTCCTTCCCACAATGTCCATTTCCTTCCTCTTAATGGCCAGTTATTTCCACCGGCCAAAGTTTGACCTCCGTTATCTGAAACATAATTATGAAAAAAGATGCCTGGTTGAAATAGAGATGGTATACACTTGCATCCCACTGAGTAGCATGGTCACATCTTTTGGGAATGTATCCATATCACAAAGTTGTTCTTCTTTTGTGTCCAGATCAAACTCTGGACTGCCAAAATGAAGACACTTTCTTGGCTTGGTCGTTGGTACATGTTTCTGGCATGTGACAAATGAACTGGCAATACAGAATGTGTGTCAGTCCTGTTCATGAGAGCCACATCCAGACAGCCTCAGGGCAGCCCAGCTGCCCATACCTCTGCAGCTACAAGTGCCAGAGCAGCAAAAAGAGCACTGGCATCCCATTGTGGATGAACAGGAAGGCAGTTAGCAAACATAATGACAGGAGCTACTTGCAACACAGATACAGTATGCTCATGAAGACAGCATTAGCGGAGAGCCTTATGGGCGCTGGAAGGAGGGATCTATCCAATACCCTCCCCAGTCCTCCATCTGAGTCACAGTAGGGCCAGCCCTGTAGATCAGGGGTCCCCAACTACCAGGTCATGAACCGGTACCGGGCCACAAGCTGTCCCGAACCGGGTCCATGGGTGGGTGGTGCTAGGAACCCAAATGGCAGCCTTTTGCCCTCAATGTGCTCTGCCAGGTCTGCCCAGTGAACGAAGCAAGACACAGCAAATAGGGAGGTGGCCAGTCCCCTCCTCGTTGTTTAACTACGGCAGGGCTCTGCCCCCGCCTATGTGCAGTATGATACCTCACTGCCCGAGTCGAATAGTATGCCTGGCAGGTGGCTGTGCCCCTCCTCCTTGTTTTTGAGCTATAGTGCGGCTCCTCCCCTCTGCCTGTGCGCAGTGAGGTACCACACTGCCCATATTCAAGCTGTGGCTGGCAAACAGGAGAGATTTGCTGGTCAATGGAAAAACTGTTTAGCATGAAACCAATCTGTGGTGCAAACAAGGTTCGGGACCCCTTCTGTAGAATGTACACAGAGGTGCATATAGTGACTGTTCAGAAAGCATTGACTCTGTCCATTATCTGAAAATATGCCATTTGTATGGTTGTTCAGCTGGCTTTAGAGGGCCAGGAGGCTTTATTATATCATACATAGCCAGAAAGTGAGTGCTTATTTCCCCCCAATTCTATTATCACACCCACTAATCCTTAGAGAATGATTTGGCGTAAAATTCAAATGAACAAATACATGACTAAATGATATTTTAACCAGTTACACATACATAGATTACTGCTTTTCAAATAAGTACACACCAGAGGATAAGATTACCAATAGCCAAGAAAACCTATCATTCATTTAGTCACTGGTGGGTTCTTTTCTGTAATCATTTGAGAATCAATATTCAGATCTACCTCCATACAGAAGTCATGACAATACTTGAACTAGCAGTACAGAACGTGTGTCAGTCCTGATGTCAATATTCCAAACTAGAGGCCAACTGCAAACTCAGCAGTCCTTTTCAGACTCACATGCTTAGTGAAGTCATCATCAACAATGCGATGAAATCTCTTCTCTTAAGCCCATTAACAATCTCAGACAATCCTGTTTAGAGCAGCATGGACTCAAATGTTTTTACTGCACAGGAAATGCGTAAGTAAACATATATTGTATAATTCTTTCCTGAATGGAGGTAGGTAGGTAGACCTCTTAGTCCAGGCATGCCCAAACAATGGCCCAAAGCCATTTCATCAGGCCTGCGATGCCCTCGCCAAACCAGGAAGTGAATACAGACGCTTCTGCACATGTGTAGAGTTGTCTGTATTTACTTCCTGATTCAGCACAGACATGCTCATGCATGTGCAGAAGCATTCGTATCCACTTCCTGGTTTGGCACAGATGTGCTCGCACATGCCTCCGCACTAAACCAGGAAGTGAATATGGCCATTTTCATGCATGCGCAGAAGCGTCCGCACTGAACCAGGAAGTGAATATGTTCCGGGGGCATGATTTTTGGGGAGGGTTGAATGGGGTGGAAAGACAGCTCCTCTGAAGTCTGTTTCCCCACATCCCACAGTCATTGGCTGCCAGCAGCCAGGAGGAAACAGACTTCAAAGGAGCCCTCTTTCCCACCCATTCTAACCCTTTTAAAAATGGGCTTCTCCCCCATCCCACAGCCACTGGCCACCAGCAGCCAGGGTGGTTGGAATGGGGTGGAAAGAGGGCTCCTTTGAAGCCCACCCCCCACCCCCCACCCCATAGCCGCTGGCTGACCTCCCCAGCTCCTGGAGTTAATTTTGAAAATTCATTAAAAATGTAGAATTTTTTTTCCTTTAAAGTGTATAAAAATGGGCTGCGTCTTACACCCTGATGCGTCTTATCTTCTTCTTCTGCTGTATCCGAATCTGAATATAGGTGATCATCATGGCGATCAGCCATGAAGACAGTCCTGAGAATATAATGTAGCAACCTTCCATCTGCCTTCCACATTGCAGCATGACCCCTGTACCACTGATCCAGTTCCATGGATCGCTTTCTAGTCTGAGCCCTTTTGGCACCCAAAGTCTTCATCAGCCCCAGGCCAGTATTGATGAAGCTGCTGCTCTCCATCAAGATGGATTCAAGTGGGATTTAATCCACTTGGGGACCATCACCCTTCCCTGTGGACTTTGGAACCCAAAGCCATTAGTCCTCAGGGTTGTCAGGTTAGGTTAGTTAACCGCCGCCTGACACTCGGTGTTGAGTCGCTGGTAGTATGGCCTACTCTATTACCATAGCAGGATAACTTGACCAGACTGTATAAGACTGATGCATCTTATACACCAGCAAATATGGTAATTTTTGCCTGTGGAACGATGGCAGCTTCATAAGCAGCTGCTACTAAACACTGGTCGCCAACTTTGGGGATTCGTTGTTGGCACACTGTCCCAGTGCTCATCATATTTCAAGCCACCTCAGGCCCTGCTGGAAATTCAAGTGTATTTCAGACTATGTCATTGGTGGGACAGGTGAACATGCACAATTTCCTTTTGCTGTGTCAGCCAGATTAACATCATTCCTTGTTATCTGTTTCCTTAGATCTATGGAAGATTAAACAATTCATGCACTGACATGAATCCCTTCTTTCTGAACAATTTTACAACACACAAATTTGATTAATGTAAGGAGAGCACACCCTGAAAAAATATTTTAAAATATATGCACATGTCTTCATAGGTCCCCTTCATATGATTTTAAGGAAAGATGCTAAATTCTCAAACCATGTTTACGCAGTTACTAAATTCATTTGTATGTAAAATGAATAGAGTGAATACTTCTGCAATGAGATTGTACTCAGCATTTTGCCGAATGTCTTCAAAATCATACACAAAAGACATGGCATATAGAAAACTAAATTCAGGAATATAAGTAGAGAAGATAGCAATAGAGCAATCAAATCTTTCCATTTCAGGCCTTTTCCTTCATTTCATCATCTGAATCCAATCGGGTGTACCCTGGAAACAGCAACCCTGTGCTGCCAGCTAATCTTTCTCACACTGGGTCAGGCAAGAAGAACTGCAGGCATCTCTAAATTGCAGACATGAATTCACTAATGGTGGCTTCATTTTGGCAGTTACATGTCTGGCCTAGACACGGAAGAAGAAGCCCTATGAATCAAGGGATATATGCAGCACATTCTGTGGCACGTTATAAAATTATCTGCACGAGAAAGCCTCTCCCTCCCTTCCAACCATCATTTATCAGCAATGGTTGTAGCTATATTTCTCCTGCAAAAAGGCATGAAAGGTGGGAAATCTAACATTTTATTTCATATTTTGGTTGAAAACTAACAATCATTAACACTGGGCAGATGTTCCTCAGGCTCAAGGAAACACTTCAAGTGTGGCTTAGTAAATACAATAGACTGGACTAAGAGAATCATGATACTCAATGAGTGTTCAGGATTAGAATGCAACCTATTGTAGACTTGTGAAATGTGACTGCTTCTCTAAACTATACTGCAGCCCTTTTCATTCCTCCAGGATAACATCAGTCTGACACTTCTTTAAGGATGACTTCTGAATCTAAAAAAGTTATATACATATATAGATTAGATCTGATCTCTCTCTCTCTCTCTCTCTCTCTCTCTCTCTCTCTCTCTCTATATATATATATATATATATATATATATATATATATATATATATATATATATATATATATATATATATATATATATATATATATATATATATATATATATATATATATATATATATATATATATATATATATATATATATATATCCCCCAAATTGGGACACAACTGATTTATACAATGTGTGTGTGTGTTTCCCAGTGATGTAATTGAGCAGATGTCATAGTCTCAGGTAGGTTGAGATTGTGACATCATCTGACTAGCTCAGCTGTAGCCCTCTGAGCTCAGCTGTAGTTTTCACAGTAGGAGTGACCCACGTACACCCCATGAGGTTTCCAAGAGGGAAAGGCTTGTCTATGTTAAAGAAAAGAAAAACCCGAGCAAAGCCAGGTAATCAGCTAGTATTTTATATATTATATACTTATAATGATGTATATTTGAAAACATTACTTTTCTGGACTATAACTTCCAGAATCACCAACAGCATGGACTAGAGGCAGTGGTTGCCAATCTTTTTTCAAGCCATGCCCCACCTAAGCATCTCTAAAATCCTGATGCCCACCCCCCAGTGAAATATAATCCTTATTATTCGAAAAGTGAACTCCTATTCATGTGGAGGAAGCCTAAAAGACCATTAAAGGTTTCCCTTGCTCGAAAAACAGTCGTATCCGACTCTAGGGTTCAGTGCTCATCTCTGTTTCAAAGCCAAAGAGCCAGTGCTGTCTGTTTCTGCAGACGTTTCGATGGTCATGTGGCAGGCATGACGCTGTTACCTTCCCATCGAAGTGGTCCCTATTTATCTACTTGCAATTTCTTGCTTTCAAACTGCTAGGTTGGCAGGAGCTGGGAGAAAGATGGGAGCTCACTCCGTCCTGCAGTACTCGGGAATTGAACCGCTGACCTTCCACCTCCCAGAAAGCTTCCAATTGCCCCTCTTAAAAATAAAATTGCTCCCTATTGGGCGTGTGCCCCACACTGGGAACCATAGGACTAGGCAAAAGAGTAATATTTTCAAGTTTTGATTTGTAACCAGGTAAGGGACCATGGTGGCTTAGTGGTTAAGATGCTGAGCTTGACACCTGGAAGGGTTGGCAGGTCAGCAGTTTGAGACCCAAATGCTGTGCAGTGGAGTGAGTGTCCCCTGTCTTCCCCACTCCTGCCAACCTAGCAATTTGAAAGCAAGAAATTGAAAGTAGATAAATAGGTACTGCTTCGGTGGGAGAGTAAACAGCATTCCAGTTTCTAGTCATGCCCACCACATGATCAAGGAAACATCTGCAAATGCAGACAGTGCTAGCTCTTTGGCTGTAATGAGCACTAAAAACTAGAGTTGGATAGGACTGGTTTTCACTCACCCAGTGTGGTAAAGTGCAAGCATCTCCAACCTTTTTTGCACCATGAACAGGTTTCATGCTAGACAATTTTTCCACGGACCGCTAAGGAGGAGGGCCCCAGCCACCTGCCAACCACACCGTTCAACTCAGGCAGTGAGGTATCCCACTGCACACAGGAGGGGGGGGGGGGCGCAGAGCCATGCCGTAGTTAAGCAACATGGAGGACGTGCCTGGCGACCTGCCTATTTGCTGTGTCTGAAGCCCTTGCTCTTGCTCCATTTGCAGGGGAGACCCGCTGGAGCACATTAAGGGCAAAAGGCTGCCATTGGGGCTCTCAGCACCACCCATCCATGACCTGGTACTGGTCCATGGCCTGGTGCTTTGGGACGCCTGGTGTAGTGGACAGAGTGACAGACTAAGACTCCAAAGACATAGGTTTGAATCCCAGTTTTCTTGAAAACTAACTTCTTATTCCTTGTCTAGACCAGATGTGAAACTGCCAAAATGAAGTAACCTTTTGGTGAGTTCATTCTGCAGTTACTTTTACCTGATCTAGTGTGAGAAAGATTAGTTGGCAACAGAAGGATGTCATTACCAGGGTACGCTTGACTGTGGTTCAAAAATACCAGAATCTTCGAGGAGATACTTACTGGGGAGGTGGAACTGATAAAACTACTCCTTAAATATGTTACTTATCTTGCAAAGCCCTATCAGGGTTGCTATAAGTCAGCTCTAGTTTGATGGCACACAGCAATAACAGTTGCCAAAACTCTTACTGGAATTGATAAAAGTAGATAAGACAGTCTTGTTTCTGCTCATCTTTCTCCAGAAGACTTGTCAGGCACCCACTGTATCTCTTGGTTCAGTGAGGACATAAAATATGTAAAAGGAGATCACAGTACCAAGCATAAACTAATTTATTGGAGTGAACATCTTTTATGAACCAGAAGGAATTAAAATATAAACACGTGACTTAGAATAAACCATCTTGACAGACTCTGCAAGAATTTGAAAAGCTCATGAAATGATCTTTGTACTTTCCTGTATGATCTAATATGCATTTGCACATACAGTGAAACTCCGGATTATGGAATTAATCTGTTCCGGCATGTTTTCTGTAAAGCAGTTTTTCTGTAATGTGAAGCACAATTTCCCATAGGAATGCACTGAAAAGTAAAAAAAAAAGTTCCAAAGGATAGAAAAGAGCAGCAACAAAAAACTGTAATTTTTCTGTTCCAAACTCTTTCTAAAGTGGTGAAAACACTTCAAAAAATTCCAAAGTGCACTTTTGAAAGTTTGGAACAGGAAAAAAAAAGTTTTGGGGCTTTTTAAGTGAGCTTTGATTTTTTTCCCCCAAGGCATATTTGTCACATTTCTGTCAGCGCCATCTAGGGGCCAGCCATAGTAATTACAGGAAAAGTCCCCACCTAACAGTTGATGGGGTGAGGTGGGGTGGGATATTTCCAGCACTTCCTGGTTGCGGGGAGAACTTCTGCCGGAGTCAAAAAGCGAAAAGATTTTCAAAACCAGAGCAGTAATGCTCCAAACACCCTCCAACCACCCTGGGAAGTGTCAGAACACCACCACCACCACCACCTCAAAAAAAAAAAAAACCACTTTCCGCAGCACGAGTTTTTCCGTAAATCAGGATTCCATTTCCTCAGAATTTCCTTCTGTAAGTCAAGTTTTCCATTACCCAACGAGTCCATAACCCGGGGTTTTACTGTATAGGTAAATTTAGAAATTACATGAAAATAGAAATATCCAGACATACACATATAAAGTTAAGTGCTTAAAGAAAAGGCATTTCTTGAAACCCTGTATCATGGCGGCGGCAGTGGCATTTTAAAAAAAAAATTAAAGACTGCCCTCAACCCATTCTATGGTCCTCAATGGCTTCCCCAAAAAGGAAAAAATATCAAGGGAAGCCTTAAAGCCCTGAAAAACTGCCATGCATATCTTGATGCTACTACATTTCACCCAGACTAATTTAAATGGATTTTAAACCCGTGTGGCAATTTCTTTTTTCCTTCAACAAAAACAAAACAAGAAAAACAAACAGAAAGTAAATAGCCTACTGAAAAAAATGTAAAATTAGACAAGCTGCCTTTTGCCCCTTAAAGGCAGTCTAGAAAGAAGCTTATATACTGTACAATGAAAGAAAGAGAAGAAATATTTTACACAAGGACTGTTGGTCAAGATGTCATCGACTTCGAAATCATGTTGATACTCTTCATGAGATTCAAGCCGACAGGCCATAAGAGAATGTCAATGGTCTCAGGTAAGAAATCTTCAAAAGCCTCCTAAAGCACCTAAAGTATGTCTACTTTCATTAGGAAAGGTTAATTGTACCACTGATGTGTTGTGCACTGACATATTCCCTGTGAATTCCTCATTGTGGGCCTCCAAGGTAATTTGATCCTATATTCTTGTAATTTGAAATACAAACAGCTTTCAAGTCTAAGCTTCCTCACAGTGAAACAGAGAAAGATCTGGGAAAACTCTGCCTTTAAAAAACAAAAGAGTAAATCTAAATTCTGTGCTAGAGTTTGTGCCAATGGTATTTTTTGGACTTCAGCTCTCAGAATACTAAGCCAGAATTCCTATGGCCCGGTTTTGTGCCAATGTATATCTTTCATGAAAATTTCATTTATTCTGCCCATTTCTATCCTTATTAGTTAAATTTATATCCTGACTTTCCTTCAATAAGCTCAGGGTAACCATACATGGCTCTTCTCTTCCCTAGCAGTTCGAAAGCAAGAAATTACAAGTAGATAAATAGGTACCACTTCGGAAAGGTAAACAGCATTCCATGCTCCCTGGTGTCTAGTCATGCCTGCCATATGTCCACAGAAACATCTGCAGATGCAGACAGCGCTGGCTCTTTGGCTATAAACAGATGAGCACTGAACCCTAGAGTTGGATATGACTGGCTTTCGAGCAAGGACAACCTTTACCTTTACCCATACATGGCTCTTCTTTTCCCTATATTATCCTCACAACTGTCCTGTGTGCTGGGTCAGATGAAACAAAAGGGACTGAGACAAGATCACGCACTAGGTTTTAAGTCAGAAAACTCATCCTCTACTACAAACCAAACTCAACACACGATAAATGTAAGGATCTCACGTCCCACAAGATGGTGGCTAATGGCTAGGTTGGCTTTTAAAAAGGAGCCAGAGATCTTATGGAGAAACTGCCAATGGCTTTTTATTAGAGGACTAGAACACTAACTACTATTGCCATAGCAGGATAACCTGGTAATTATTGTACTCAGTCCAACACTTCAGCCATCAGGTTATACTGCCTTTGTAAGGATTCTCCTGCTGGATCACACCAAAGCCTAGAGAAGTCAACCCATCTTTTTCTAAAAAGTGGCCAAACACGAACAGCTATATGCTTCTGTGTCTGGCATGATAGTAACCACTGCAGATCAATGTTTAGCAACTGGCAACAGTGGAAATTCACCATTAAGTCAATAGAAATTATTATTTTTATTACATGATGTCAAGTCCTTTCCAACTGAATGGGACTTTCTCTGGAGCTTCTTAGGTATAGAGACTTAGAAAAGTCTGGCCAGGTTATCCTGCTATGGTAATAGAGTAGACCATGCGGCCAGCAACTCAACGGCGAGCATCAGGCAGTGGTTAACTAACCTAACAACCCTAAGGACTAGTGGCTTTGGCGAAGTCCACAGGGAAAGGTGATGGTTCCCAAGTGGATTAAATCCCACTTGAATCCATCTTGATGGAGGGCAGCAGCTTCATCCATATTACAGGCCTGGGGCGGAGGAGGACTTTGTGTGTTAAAAGGGCTGAGGACCAGAAAGTGACTTGCGGAGCTGGATCAGTGGTACAGGTGTCACACTGCAAAGCAGAAGGCAGATGAAAAGCCATGGCATTATATATGTAGGACAGTCTTCATGGCTGATCACCATGAGGATCACCAATATTCGGAATCAGATACAGCAAAACAAGAAGATAAGACTTAGAAGGGGTTCATCATTCACATCTTCCGGGGTAACCCTAATTTGTCCAAAACCACACAGAGAAGGCTAGTTCTTCTCTTATAAGATATACTGGGGAATCAAACATTGAACCGCTGGCTGCACAGCCAGATGCTCCAATTCAATGAGTTATCTAGCCAGCCCATTAGAAATAATAAGTTATTTTCCTCTTTGGACACATTTTGTTCTCTTTTAAAAACTTCCTTAAAATTCTAACCATCTGACCATCATCACATTCTGTAGCAATGAAATCTCATCAGTTAATTAAGCATTCTGACTCTGCTTTGGACTGAAGGAATCCTTCTCAAAACAGCCTTTAAATCTGTCCACCTCTACAGTGCCATGTTGAATACATGGCAATTAAAATGTGTTGTAATGCCTATGTGTTTCCTTAGTGATTTCAGAGTTTCTGTTTTAATATAGAACTAAACAGTCCTTCCAATGCAATAAATTCAATAACAGAGGTAATAAAAAATTTACTTCTTCTACTTTGGCCAGTAAAAGGATAAGAGGTGCTGACGTATTATTTCTGTCAGCTAAGCGTAATTCAATATGAGCAATGTGCACATAATGTTCAGAGGAAAATACAGTGAATAATAATTACAACAATGTGGAGAGCAGACTTTCAGAGTTGGCGATAAATGCTGTGTTAAGGTTACTACAGGTTGTAAAAAAGAAGTTGAAAAGCCTTTTGTTGGAGCCAACCTGTAGAGATCCTAGCAGGTTTTCATAGGAGACTAGTAGAGATTTTACTTTGCCTCCGCCTATGTTTTTTCATAGCTGAGTTGAGATTCAAACTCAAGTTTCCTAACTCCTAGTCCAGTAGTGGTGAAACTATCGCACGTATGCCAGAAGGCGCATGCAGACACCTCTCTGTCAGCACACATGCCATAGCCCCAGCAGATTTTGCCCCTGCCCTCTGCTCAGCAGCCCAATGGGAGCATTTCCTCCCCCGCCCAGCAGTTTGCCCCTGTTGTGTCCTAATAGTGTAACCTTCTTCATATGATAACAATGTATCTTAACAATGTAACCCTTCCGACAAGTAACAATATAGTCGACAGCTGTACCACTATAAACCCTGTATTAGGACGCGAGCTGATAACCACCAGTGGGCAGCAGCGAGCGTCCAAGCTCTCTTGGTCCATACTCATCAAAAGCCACAGCGCGGATTTTCCCGCCACGACCTACACCTGGACAAGAAGGGCGTGACCAGCAATGATGTCACGCGGACAATAGCCAACCGGCTATCGTGGAGCCACTTTCGAATGTTTACCACTGTATATATATAGAGCTTTGCATCCGCCATTACCTCATGTTCCCTCTGACCACCATGCAATAAACCTGAGTTAAACCAGCCCGCGGCTGTTTCCTGTGTCTTGGTCCTCATACACTAAATTGGCGACGAAGGTGGGATCATGGACCCCCAAGGAGCCAGGGCACAGAGCGGGTTCGACATTATCAAACCACAAGACTGGGAGCTCTTTGAGATGGACTTCCAGGCGGCACTGGTGGAACTCAAAGTCAAAGACGACGAGGAAAGGAAGAGGGCCATCCTCACCCGAATGCTTGGGATAGAAACCAAGCGAACGCTGGTGGGCATTATTGCACCGAAGAAGATGAGTGACTTTAAAGCCGAGGACATCCTGAAACTGCTGCGTGAGCGGTTCCGACCCTCGAGGGCAATGTTTCCCGCTCGGAGCGCGTTTTGGAGGCGAGTCCAAGCGCCGGACGAGTCGGTTGAGACCTTCGTAACAGCCATGAGAATAGCCGCCGCCCCCTGCAGATGGGACAACCTAGAGATGGCCCTAAGGGACGGCGTTCTGTGTGGCCTGAAGGACAAGGAAGTGCAGCGCAGCCTGATGAACAAGGAGCCGCCACCCACGCTGGCAGAGGTTGTGGAGGCCGCGGAATCCGCGGAATCCACGAATGCTGGGGTAGACGAAATGCACCAGTGGCGTGAGTGGCGTCCTAGGGCCGGCAAAGCGGAAAATTCGGTGCACGGCAAGGCCGGACAGTCGGTGCACGCAACCCGACGAACCTCGAAGTCGTCTACGGAAGGCAGCGACGGTGAGGAGGTCCAGAAGGTCCGAAAAGGCGGGCGCCGCTGCGATGGTTGCGGAGCAGCCCATGAGCGCGCGAAGTGCCCATTCAGAAAAGCCGAGTGTTACAACTGTGGCCGTCGGGGGCACATCGCCAAGGTGTGCAGAAAGCGGAAAGAGGGCCGGAAGCACTCACAAGACCGTTCGGCTAGACCGGACCATCTAGCGAGGTCCAAAGATGGCGCCCGGACCACGAGGAAGCAGGACGGCGTGGGCCGCATCTCGGACGACAGCGAGGATGACGCCCCCGTGTTCAGCGTATCCGCGGGACAACCCCATTACTTCGTCGAGGTACTAGTACAAGGGGCCCCTATTAGGATGGAAATTGACTCGGGGTCCTCTTATTCTATAATTCCCCAGAGGGAGTTCTTGAAAATCGACCCCCACGTGCGACCCAAACTTAAAGCGTTGAGGTCCACGCTACGAGACGTGCAGGGGAACAGCATCCCAGTGTTGGGGGTCGGGGAATTCCGGGTCCGTTTTAGGAGACATTCTGCGGAACTTCCTCTAGTTGTTCTCAAAGGGGGAAATTGTAGCCTCCTCGGGACTCAGTGGTTTCAGCCTTTGGGTTTGTTCATAGGGGGGGTGCATGCCGTGGGTGCGGATCCAATACAAGCGGTGTGCGACGCGCACCCCGCCGTTTTTAAAAAAGGACTGGGAAAGTTCAAGGGACCCCCTGTAGCCTTCGACCTAGACCCGGAGGTCCGCCCGATAAGACTCAAACCACGCAGGGTGCCGTTCGCACTAAAGGACAAAATAGAGGCGGAACTGGACAAACTGGTGGGCCAGGGGATTCTTGTTCCTGTTGATTCCGCGGAGTGGGAAACTCCAATTGTAACAGCACTAAAGGCTAACGGGGAGGTGCGCATTTGCGCGGATTATAAGTGTACAATTAACAAGGCGATCCGCCCTAATGCATACCCGGTGCCGGTGGTCAGCCACCTTCTGGCCAGGCTGAATGGGGGAAAATGTTTCGCTAAGCTCGATTTAGCACAAGCATACCAGCAACTCCCTGTAACGCCCGCCACGGCAGCGGCACAAACAATAGTTACACATAAAGGGGCGTTCCAGGTGTCGCGTTTACAGTTCGGCGTGAACTCGGCACCCGGCCTTTTTCAGTCGATTGTGGAACGCCTCCTGAAGGGGCTGGAGGGAGTGTTGTGTTATTTTGATGACGTATTGATAACAGGGGGGAGTGAGGCCGAACTGGCAAAGAGATTGGATAAAGTACTGACTGTGTTCGAGAAAGCAGGGCTGCGACTGAGAAAAGACAAATGCGTTTTTTTCGAAACAGAGGTTGAGTTTTTAGGGTTCCGTGTCACACCCGAGGGAATTAAGCCGTCCAAATCCAAAGTAGCCGCAATCAAGCAGGCCCCTCGCCCCACATCCAAAACCGAACTACAGTCATTCCTGGGGCTCCTAAATTTTTACCATTCCTTCCTTCCACGGAAGGCGTCTGTGGCCGAACCGCTCCATCGGTTGCTTAAAAAGGAGGAAACATGGCTGTGGGGTGACGAGCAAGAGAGGGCTTTTAAAGAGTTAAAGCAACTCCTCACATCCGAGGCAATCCTAACTCATTTCGACCCCAAACGGCCAGTGGTCTTAGTTTGTGACGCATCCCCGGTGGGGGTGGGGGCGGTGCTTTGCCACGTGTTGGACGACGGAAGGGAGGCCCCGATAGCGTTTTATTCTAGGTCCCTGTCCCAAGCTGAGCGAAATTACGCACAGACCGACAGGGAGGCATTAGCGATAGTAGCGGGCACCAAAAAAATTCACGATTTTCTGTATGGTCGCCCGTTTACGATCGTGACCGATCACAAGCCTCTGGTAGGAATTTTCACTGCAAATAAGCCCACGCCACAGATCCTGTCCCCGAGAATGCTGAGGTGGGCTATCTTCCTCAACGCATACCAACATGAGTTGGAATACCGGCCCGGAAAGGAGATCAGCCATGCAGACGCACTCTCACGGTCTCCTCTACCTTTGTCGGGCGACCAAAAGGCAGGGGTAGAGAGAGACCACCAGGTATTGTTAATAGAGGTTTTAGATTCACCCCCAATAGTACCAGCCGACATTGCCAGGGCGACTGGCGGGGATAGAACGCTGGAGAAAGTAAGCTCATGGGTACAGAAGGGGTGGCCGGCGTCCTCCCCAAGTACGGAATTCGACCCATTTTTTCGAAAAAAAAATAGAATTGTCCCTAGAGAGGGGGTGCCTTTTGTGGGGCCAACGGGTGGTGGTCCCTACATCCCTGCGACCGAGGGTACTCAAACTGTTGCACGTCAGCCACCCGGGGATCGTCCGTTCCAAGGCGCTGGCTCGGAGTTACTTCTGGTGGCCCCAGCTGGACGCAGACATAGAATACATGATCGGCACTTGTGAGGCATGCCAGGGCTCCCGACCGGAGGCGGCTCGTCTCCCGCATAGGGAATGGGACGCGGCAAGGGGGCCGTGGTCCAGAGTGCACATAGATTTTGCTGGCCCGTTCCGAGGTACCCTTTTTTTCCTGGTAGTGGATGCGTACTCCAAGTGGCTGGAGGTGATTCCGGTAAAGAGCACGTCCTCCGCCACTACAATTAGCCATCTAAGGAGAGTCTTTTCCACGTTCGGTTTACCCGACACTCTGGTCAGCGATAACGCTAGTTGTTTCACCTCCGCCGAGTTCAGGGCATTCATGGAAGCAAACGCCATTCGGCACGTTACATCCGCGCCGTTTCACCCGGCCACGAATGGCCAAGTGGAGCGGCTGGTGCGTACAACAAAGGATGCGCTGCGGCGCATGGGCTCGGGGGACCTGAATCACCAAGTTTGTCAGTTTTTATTAGCGTATAGGGTGACCCCCTTGGCATCCGGTTACTCGCCGGCAGAGCTGCTGATGCGGAGAAAGCTGACCACGATTCTGACTAGGTTAGACCCCACGAGGGTCGAGGACAAAGGGAAGAACGTAGGGGTAGCGGTGTCGAAAGGTTTCGCCGCCGGCGATCCTGTGCATTGCAGGAACTACGCCAGCGCAGGGCCAGCCTGGGTACCAGGGAGAGTTGTAGAACAGACGGGACCAGTGTCGTATCGGGTGGAAACGAGCACCGGTCTACTCTGGAGGCGGCATGCAGATCAGCTCCGGAGCCGGGTTCCCAGAAAGCAATCCACGGACGGCATAGAAAATGCCTCAGCGTTAGGGTTCTCCTCCACCCGCTTAGCCCAAGGAGGAGACAACGAAGGGCAACAGTCCCAAACAAGGGGGGGAAGCAGCAGTCCCGACTCAGATCCTTTTGACACGCCAGCTCTATCCGATTCCGGGGAAGAGAGTGAGGAGTTTGCGACTGCTGCCCCCGAATTTGATTTTGCGTTACCGAGCCGGGGGGGTTTTTGGGAGTGTTCCCCCACCCATCCAAGCGAGAAGAGGGGTTTTTCGTTAGCCCCCAGTGCCCCCGGTTCTTCCCAAATAAAACACACACCTCCCGAAAAAGCCGCAGAACCGCGGCGAGTCACTAACAAGTCTCCCTCTCCAATTACAGGACAGGAAGCCAGGGGACAAGGAGAAGGTAGCAAACCCGGGGCAGGGCAGCCCGCACCGAGACCCCAGCGTGTTCGAAATAAGCCATCTTGGCTGAGAGACTTCGTCTCATCCTAGGGGGGAGGAGTGTTGTGTCCTAATAGTGTAACCTTCTTCATATGATAACAATGTATCTTAACAATGTAACCCTTCCGACAAGTAACAATATAGTCGACAGCTGTACCACTATAAACCCTGTATTAGGACGCGAGCTGATAACTACCAGTGGGCAGCAGCGAGCGTCCAAGCTCTCTTGGTCCATACTCATCAAAAGCCACAGCGCGGATTTTCCCGCCACGACCTACACCTGGACAAGAAGGGCGTGACCAGCAATGATGTCACGCGGACAATAGCCAACCGGCTATCGTGGAGCCACTTTCGAATGTTTACCACTGTATATATATATAGAGCTTTGCATCCGCCATTACCTCATGTTCCCTCTGACCACCATGCAATAAACCTGAGTTAAACCAGCCCGTGGCTGTTTCCTGTGTCTTGGTCCTCATACACTAAAGCCCCACCCCTCTGTCCAGCAGCCCAATGGGAGTGCTTCCTCACTCCCCCCAGCACAGAGTTCGCTACGCCCCTCTGTTTGGGCACTTGGTCTCTAAAAGGTTCACCATCACTGTCCCAGTCTGTCAATATTCTACACTACACTATGCTACACTGCACTGGGCATCTCAGTTCCATGCATTTTCCAAAAGTTATTGGTGCTACCTAGGGACGATCCCATGAAAACAGTTTAAGCATTTCTGCTCTTGAGAGAGAGCACTAGCAAAAAGCACTGAATGCTAGATTAATCCTGCAATGTAGACCACCATTGCTATAGTTGCCAGCCTTTTCTTCCCTTCTCTACCCCGTTGTTATATTTGGTTGGAGAGTTTGGGGACAAAGGCATTTTTTTTCCATACTGTCTGAATCCCAGTACAGTACTATATCCCTCAATTGCTGCTAGTGCATCTATGGAAGCATTCAGATTCAGATCTTTGTGCATACGAAACGTGCAATGTTCTGTGACAACACATTTTAGTGTGCAAGCAAAAGATATTTCTCTTATGCAAGATATCTGAGTGAGCCAAATAACTGTTCTGAGGTGTATATAATCCTGCTTTTGACTGTGGAAGATCTGTAGATGCCTTGGAAGGAAGGGCCATTTTTCTCTCTTCAAGTTTATTTAGGAGTATATATCCAAAGCCTTGAGTCTACTGACTAGAAAACTGGATCCTAAGGGTCAGAAACCTGCAAAAATGGTGGCTGGAACATTTATGCATGCTTTTTAGTCACTGGAGGAATTTTGTTTTGAATACCCTGTTTGGACAGTCCTTCTTCCCTTTGAAGCAGTTTGATCTTTCTGAACAGGATCTACTCATCTGATTTTCTTTCTTTGCTTTTTCTTTACTAATCTATGGACCTAACAGATGTATATTTATAATGCCTTCAAACGGGCCATGGAGGAAATGAGGTCACTATTAAGGCACTTTCCCAGATGTTGCAGAGGATCTTCAAAGAGTCAAATCTCACCATCTTAAACTCCTAGTTGTACAGAAAGTATACTTTTGCTGTCATAAATTCTACTGGAGAGACAACGAAGCTTATTGCCAAAGCTAACAGATATGAAAAAGGCTGCCTTTAAGCAACCTTGTGTACAACAGAAGCGTTTCCCCACTTTTAAGTTTCTTCTTCTGTGTCTAGGACAGACTTAAAGCTGCCAAAATGAAGGCACTTTTTGGTGAGTTCCTTCTGCAGTTCTTTTTGCCTGACCTAGTGTGAGTAAGATTAGCTGGCAACACAAGGTTGCCATGACTAATGTTACCTGAAAATTGGCAACCTTTTATGGGACCATTCACAGGCAGGGTTGAATCAAGAACAAACTCACAAAGTGTTTCGATACAAATGTAAAGATGTTTACTTATGAATCAAATAAGGAAATTAAGTACCAAATAAGAAAAATAAGAAATCCAGTTAGATGGAGTTCACTTTAGAAATACAGAAGATTGCTTAAAAATACTTAAGACATATGGAGTTACTCAGGAATAAAAATAAATGAAGAAGTTACTAGAGATGAAAGCTTACATAAAGATAGAAATTACTTAAAGGTAAAGACGTTACTTTGAAATAAACAACGTAGTTACTTAAAAAGAGAAGGCCTACTTAGAAATGAATGAACCTTAAAAGGAAAGACATTGAAAATGCAGAATAATGAGAAGTAGAGAAAATTAGAAGCAGGGGGAAAGAAGAGAAGATTGCTTAGAAATCACATGCTTAAGATTCTTCCAATACTGGAAGAAATCAACCCTGACTGTTCATTGGAGGGACAAATAGTGAAGATGAAGCTAAAGTACTTTGGACATCAAATGAGAAGGGAGGACTCACTTGAGAAGGCTTTGATGCTGGGAAAGGTAGAGGGTAAGAGAAGGGGGTGTCCAAAGATGAGATGGCTGGATGGTATTGTAGACACAATGGGCACAGACCTGGGCGGGCTCTGGAGGATGGTGGAGGACAGAGGTGCCAGGAGGAAAATGGTCCATGGGGTCACAAAGGGTCGGAATCGACTGTGCGACTGAACAACAACAACAAAGATTTGCCTAAGGAAAATAAAGAGATAGGGAGGAAAAGCTTGCTGGAGCTAGAAAGAAAGAGTGAGAGGAAAAAAAGAGAGAGAGAGAGAGAAGGGGGGGGGGAAGAAAAAGCCATCCTGACCAAGCTGGATCTGAGAGAGAGAGAGAAGGCGGAAGAGGGGCTGAGCATCTCAAGAAACCATACCTAGCAGTTCGAAAGCAAGAAATTGCAAGTAGATAAATAGGGACCACTTCGGTGGGAAGGTAACAGCGTTCCGTGCGCTCCGGTGTCTAGTCATGCCTGCCACATGACCACGGAAACGTCTGCAGGAGCAGACAGCGCTGGCTCTTCGGCTTAGAAACAGAGATGAGCACTGCACCCTAGAGTCGGATACGACTGGCTTTCGAGCAAGGGAAACCTTTACCTTTACTATAGATGAAATTCAAAAATCCAGGCAATTTCAATTGGTCCAAACAGGATCACATGGTAAATGAATGATGGACATGTCCCCTCCTCCAGGAGGTGATACCCAAAATATCAGTAGCAAATGGCTAAACCCCCCAAATGCATAACCATAAATCTTCTCCATAGCCCCCTCCCAAACAGCCCATTTCCTGAGATAGTGGTCTTTGATCTGTGGATGAAAGCAGTGTCACCTCCTTGTTAAATCCTCCATCCTGTCCCATGCGTAAACAACTATCCTGATGTACTTCAAGTTTTAAAGAAAAAGAAACATTTTGGGAGTTCAGAAAATACAGAGTCATTTTACAATATTCTTCATGTGGCAGCAACAGCATTTTACAATTATTTTTCATGTAGCAGAAACCAAATAGCTATTGCAAGTGTTACAATTAGAGATTTGAGTAAAACAAAAGGCTGGATAAGAAGCAACCATGGTAACAAATTGTCCATATCTGGATGATGGTAGTTGACTCCTTCTTTGACAACAATTCCTTGATAGCACAGGGTATGATAATTGATTTATCATTAGAGTTATGCTTTTATCAGAATTTATCAGCACTGTTCCTTGAAATGATAAGATATAACATTCAGAGTTAGTAATCATGCACACAGAGAGGCAGGTTTTCATGAAAGTTACAGTGATACCTCATACAGTGATACCTCATACCTCATATACGGATTTGGACTTTGTATGAGGCATGCAAAATCCTAGACACGATGCCTCATACATACAACGTCCAAATCCTTGGCGCAATGTCTCGTACAACGTCGTTTCCATAGAGATACATTGTACTGTGACAGCACAGACGTCAGGGCAAAGTCAAGGAAACAGACAGGAAACTGACAGAACTTTAAGAAATCATTGTCTAAAGGCTAAATACATTACCAAAACATGTCAAACAACCCTGATTGCCCAAGAACCTGGAGAATGCTGCAAAAATCCCAGGAATGCTTCTAAAAATTCTGACGAAAAAAATCAAAAAAATCCAAAACCGCGCTCAAACCCACTCCTAAATACTATTCACCTCGTGCAATACCCACAAGAGCAATGCACGCACGTGCCCTGCCTTTTATACTGTCCAGGCACAATGCAACCTGGGAAAAATCCTAATGCCTCATACAAAGTCGCAGAGATTTTGTATGAGGCAACTTTTTAAAAGGAATTAGGCGATGTTGTATGAATCCAATGTTGTATGAAGCGGACTTTGTATGAGGTATTACTGTACCTATTTTAAAAGAAATCACTCTAATGCCACTCTGAGCTTCAAGTTTAACAACAGCTCTTGGGCAGCCAGGACAGACAAATTAACATCTCAAAAGGCAGCTTCCAAGAAATCAGGCTCCTGGCTTACTGACCATTAACTTTCCAGCTCCACCTGAGTCAAGGGAAATTGGAAGTTTTAAGTAACTTTATTTAAGAATATAGAAATCAGACTAAGGGTGATATTATAATATTTCAAAATATTTTTGCATTTAAAATATCATGTTACACTAAGGTATGCCCAATTGTGGTTCAAATATGCCACAATCTTTGAGGAGGCTCAGTGGTGCAGTGGTTAAACTGCTGTACTGCAACCAAAAGGTTGTGAGTTCAACCCTGGCCATAGACCAAGGTTGACTCAATCTTCCAGCCTTCTGAGGTTGGTAAAATGAGTACCCAGCATGTTGAGGGCAAAATGATAATTAACTTGTGAACTGCTCAGAGAGTGCACGAAGGGCTATGAGGCGGTACATAAGTGTGGATTGCTTTGCTTTTGTGTACCCCACTTTTAAGTGGGGAAGAGAACAAGTACTTGCAGAAATGAGCCAGGAATCCCAGCAGGGATACAACCACAATGGAACTGGTAACTTTAAAATAAATAAATAAAGGGTAACTGTAGTCTGTACTTAACTTTCAAGTACCTTATACGTTCTGGCAAAGCTTCACTAGGAGAGAGAAATTGCGCATATTAAAGTTCCTCTGTTGTGTTTTTGTTTGGGAATAGTATATAAGACGGCTATGCCTGTCTGTTTCAGCACATGGAACAAAAACAACAACAACCAAAAACACAAACAAGAAGTATTGTAGCACTTTCAAAGTCTAGCAGGTTGACTTCATGTCAGAACAACAGGTGCGTGTCCCCATAAAAGACTTATATTTTCACGTGAGCTTTCATGGAACAAGTCCACTTGCATGAAAGATGACATGAAAATATCAGAAGGTACACAAAATAATACAAAACAAAAAGACAAAAAAAACCCCCACTATGGCACCTTAAAGACTAACTGCTGTACACGTATTTTAAGGTTAGCTTTCATGGCTCAAGTCCACTTCGTCAGACACTTAAGCTAGTCACTAGCGTTTTTTGTCTGTTTGGTTTTGTATACTCTCCGAAATGCTTACACAGACTAACACAACCACCATTAAGGGGCCACAACATTTTGCCTTTTATTTTTGTTTTCTGTTTGGTATTATTAGTATTTTTTGGGTGGGTGGGTGTGCTTTGTCTGTTTTTGGTCTGATATGCTCCCAGACGGACAAGGCTCTTGCTTTCAAAACTAGGTTTATTTCAATGTGAGCCTCGCAGATTACAACCCATTTCCTCCAACACATGAGGACTTGGGACCTGTGCCTGAGAAACCCAACGGTAATCCACCTCAGCTCACTATGAAATGAGTGAGTCTCTCTCCCCCACCCCCTCCATCCATGTTTGGGAAACAGCCACATGCGGATTGGAAAGATTACCTTCCTCTCCTTTCTCTCCCCCCACCCCGCAGTTTACGTGAGGTAGGAGGCTGCGGCTACACTTTGTTGCTTATCTTACACAAAACAAACAGACCAATCTGGAGCTAATTTAAGCGGTTTACCCTATCAGGATATGGCTGGGAAAGGCCTGGTTGGGGGGTGGGTGGAGGTTGGGGGTGGGGAGGGAGACTCCGCTGAACAATGGCTCTGTGAAGCTGAGCAGCAGTGAGCACAGGAAGGCTCAGCAGACAGCCTGGCAGACATCTGTCAGCCATTCCAATAACAATCCCCACCGCCAATGAAAACTGGCCAACATCTAAGCTCCCAAACCCAACCAGGAACACCAACAATTAAAACAACAACAACAGATTAAACATTTCAGCCTTGGTGACATGAGTGTCCGGGCTGTTAATTCCACGTCAGGAATACTATAGTTTCACGTGGCTTGGTTGCGGGGGTTTCCGCTCCACTCCTCCCCAATGATTCACAAATAAGGAACAGCTGTAATTAAAGCACTCTATCTGCAAAACAGAGGCCAAGGCCCAATGAACTAGCTTTATTTAGTGTGAACTTATAAGAACCTGAGTCAGGAAACCAGGCCTCTTTACATCTGTTTTCCAAATCAGTTCTCTTCTTGGACGCCGAGAGAGATACATAATTTTAGGCACTTTTGGAAAAAACACTACACCATGCGAAATGAGAAATGAAATCATTCCATTTTCTACAGCAGGTCAGAACGTTGAGAAAAAATCCTCCCTAATTTACATTAAGCATTCTCACATATATTTCAAGCGATGTATAACACTGTGTGTTTTTTGTCTCGAATTATCTCAAAGCATAACACCACCGACGCCAGAGCAGGGAGGCCTGCGGTGCTCACCCAGCAACCAGCCGGGAAGGAGGCGGGGAGGTAGATCTGCGGCACCTGGGGCTTCCCTTGTGGCAGCCTCAAAACCCACTCCCCCGCCCCCCCCCCCAACACCACCGATGCCAGGGCAGGGAGGCCCGCGGAGCTTGCCCGGCAACCGGCCGGGAAGAAGGCAGGGAGGTAGATCTGCGGCACCTGGGGCTTGCCTTGCGGCAGCCTCAAAAACCACTCCCCCCAACACCACTGACGCCAGGGCAGGGAGGCCCGTGGAGCTTGCCCAGCAACCGGCCGGGAAGGTGGCAGGGAGGTAGATCTGCGGCACCTGGGGCTTGCCTTGCGGCAGCCTCAAAAACCACTTCCCCCCAACACCACCGATGTCAGGGCAGGGAGGCCCGCACCGACAACGCCGATGCGCTTCGGGACCCGCTTCCAGCCAAGACTTTAAAAGGCCGTTGAGGCGGCAGGCATTTTGCCCTCCCTCCATCTGTCCTGATGGGTGGGGAGGCCCGCAGGCCGCAGCAGACGCCGACCACCACCCAAGAGGCAATCTGGACTGCCGTCGCTGCCTCCGGTCTTCTCTGCAGGCAAGGCAGAGCACCCCCCGCAGCACCTGGACGTCGGGAGCACCAACACTGCCGGCATCCTGCCCCCCCTCGACGGGGGATTTTTTTTTAAAGGACCTTTCGCCGCTGCTACTTTTGCCGCTGCTCTTGCAGCTGTGTTTTTTGTACTTTTATATTGCTATTTTACTATTGCTGTAATACTATGTACTGCTATGTAACCTTGGATTTTTTTATTGTAAAATTGTATTTTTGCCTTGTATTATTATAACATTGTATTGTTCTATGTGTTTGTATATTGTCAACTGCTTTGGGTCGTCCACAAGACGAGGAAAGCGGTATACAAAAATAAATTCAAATCAAATCAAAAATCAAAAACTGCTGTTTCTCAACAAAACAACCTGCTTGCTCACCATTTCTACTGAGGGTACAACCCTAGTTAACCAAGAACAGTTCTGTTGGCACAAGAGGCGTGTGCCCATTCCAAACTCATTACAGCCAACTTATCTGTGAGTTTGGATTTCATTGCCTTTTACTTTAATCATAGAGGCCAAACCCTAGTCTATTAACAGCCATCTTATGATGTCAAACGGGTTAATTATTTCTTCCATTTGTAGTTCATGACTATCCATGCTGCTGTAATAAGTAGATAATCATTTACCTTAGAAGAGAATTACAGATCTATGTAACAGAGAGTGGCTATGGATTAGAGGCCCTGTGTTATCTAGGGAGCTACTATCTTTGGTTCTGGAAGGGGCTGTTTTACCCCAGACAGACCCGGTGTGCAACTTGGGGGTCCTCCTGGACTCACGACTACTGCTCGAAGAACAGATAGCAGTCATGGCCAGGAGGGCTTCTGCACAATTTCTTGTGATCCTCCAGTTGCGCCCGCTCCTGAACCGGGACTCCTTACTCATGGTCACACATGCTCTGGTCACCTCCAGACTAGATTATTGTAATGCGCTCTACATGGGGCTGCCCTTGATGGCCATTCGGAGGCTGCAGCTGGTCCAGAATGCAGCTGCCCGGGTGGTGATGGAGTGCGGGCGTTATACCCGTGCCTCACCACTGCTTCGGGAGCTGCACTGATTACCATTTTGCCTCTGGGTGCAATTCAAGGTGCTGGTTATGACCTTTAAATCTCTACATAGTAGTGGGCCAGGATGCCTAAGAGACCGCATCGGCCCAAGAACGTCTGTCTGTCCAACCAGAGCGGACCAGAGGGGCTCCCTAATTGTACCATCGACTGGAGGAGCTCGTCTCTCTAACACAAGAAGGAGGGAGGGCCTTCTCCGTGTCCGCACCGGCCCTATGGAACCTCCTGCCAATAGAGCTATGTTTGCAGATGGAATTGCTGCCCTTCAGAAAAGAACTTAAAACCTGGCTGGCAGGGCAGATGTGGGGCCCTGATGGATATATGGCCCCCGCCTGCTGGCTTGTACAATAATGAAGATCCTCCCTCTTTTTATTATGAATGGTATGGGCGGGTTTTAATAGGAGTGGTTTTTATCTGTTTTTATATATTGTGATTGTGTATTTATTGTATTTTTTTTACTGACTGTTATGTGAGCTGCCCTGAGTCGGGTTTCCTGAGGGGGCGGCATATAAGTTTGAAAATTAAATTAAATTAAAAAGAACAATGCAATTAATAGATCCAATGGTGAGATACAATTATTGATTTTATAAATAATTTACTTCCAGAAGTTTATGTAAATGAGCCCTTGTAGCACATTGGTTAAACTGCATCTTACAGCCAAAACTCTGCTTGAGATCCAAGTTTGATGCCAATAGACTCAAGGTTGATTTAGCCTTCCATTCTTCATATGATTCTGATATTGAAAGACCTCCACTGGTTGCCAATGGTTTAGCAGGCCCAATTCAAATTGCTAGTTTTAACCTAAAGCCCTAAAGACACTTAGGACCTGGTTATCTTGAGGGACATCAAGATCTGCAGAAAATGCAAACAATTTCACTGCCAAACAAGCATGCTGGAATGCACATTCTCCTTTGTGGCTGCCAGACATTGGAAAGCACTCCTGTCAAGACCTGATCTGTTTCCACTCTGGTTGATTTTATAAAATGAACAAAACTACATTATTAGAGTGTCATGTGATGTTTAACCTGCCTTTCTGTATTCTTTTTAATAGTACCCTTTTAATGAGTTTTATTATGGAATTGGGTTACTTGATTTTTTATAATTTTTAGTTACATTTGGTTTCAGTTGTTTTTTAAAAGTCTGTATGTCATCCTGAGCACTATTCTTATTGGAAAGGGAAGCTAGAAATATAAATCAATAAATAAATTATGAATGGACTAATAAATAACGCTTGCTATCTAGGCAAGTGGGGTTATCTTCCCATAACAACCCATGAAGATTAAATTTAAAGCCTTTCTGTTGCAGTTCCATAGATCATACAAAAATAACAATGATGGTCAATTTTAGCTCACTGACTACAGAAGGGTGAATTGCTAATATTGTGTGTGAAAGAAAAGCACAAAAAGATTGGGAGTTAAAGCCCATTCCCTATTTCATGACAGCATTTAAGAACTGTTAACAGTTTGCAACTATTTTGTGGAAAAGAGGAATTAACAAGGATTGTGTCAAGAGTATGAGCAGTGCTCAAGAATATGTATAAATTAGAGGAGCTAATCCTTCTGAATCTCAGATGAAAGCTAATCTTTGGAATATTTAGTTCATATAGATGTTGGACTATGCACATAGCCTTAGCTGAACCCCAGCACAGCAAGTACTGGGCGTGATTAGTATTGTTCAGTCCCTTAGTAGATGAGGAAGATATCCTGTTAAAAGGATTTCATATCATCTTTACAGCCTGTCAAATCTTCACAAGTTCTAAGAGATAAGTATGGCAGATTTCTTCTTCTTCTTCTGCCATATCTGAATCCGAATACTGGTGATCCTCATGGTGATCAGCCGTGAAGACTGTCCTGAGAATATAATGCAGTGGCCTTTCATCTGCCTTCCGCATTGCAGCGTGACACCCATACCACTGATCCAGTTCTACAAGTCACTTTCTGGTCCTGAGCCCTTTTGGCACGCAAAGTCCTCATCAACCCCAGGCCAGTATTGATGAAGCTGATGCCCTCTATCAAGATGGATTCAGGTGGACTTAATCCATTTGGGGACCATCGCCCTTCCCTGTGGACTTCGGCACTCAAGGCTGTGAGTCCTCAGGGTTGTCAGGTTGGTTAACCGCTGCTTGTCACTCAGTGTTGAGTCGCTGGCAGTATGGTCTACTGTGTTACCATATCAGAATAACCTGGTCAGACTGGGCTGATGGTCAGGTAAAAAACAAAAAGAAATAAAACCACAAAGCAAAGCCACTGAATCCAAATAAGTAAAGTTTACACCAAGGGTTCTCAACCTATGGCCCATGGCACCAAATCATCCAGCCCCCAACCTCGCTCCAGCCACAGACGCAGGCGTGTTTACAACTGCTGTGGATGCATTTTACAGAAGCGTCCATTGGGGGGGACCACCAGTCTGCCCCCCTAAATTGTCTAAGTGGGTGTGACCCGGCCACTGACTTTAAAAGGCTGAGAACACCTGAGTTACACCACAGTCCTCATACAAAAGAACACACTTCTCTCTCTAAAAAGCATAATACAGATCTGAATCATTGCACATAGCAACTTAATCTATACCTATAAATCCAAGGGTTAACCGTTGGAACTTGCTATACATTTCTGCACCCGTCCATCCTATCCCGTACCAAGCCTCCTGCACTCGCCCGAACCCAGCCCGCAGGTTACTGCAGGGTTGCCGAAGGTGTCAGTGGGGCAAGAGCCCCATGAACGCGAAAAAAGGAAAATAACTTCAATTCATAATGTTCTGTGCACCGCGCTGCGCCTCAGCCAATCAGGTTGAGGCGCGAGCAAAAAGAACGTTGGGAAACACGGCGCGGCCAATTAAAATTGAGCTGCAGGAAAAAAACGCTGCATGAACGCAAACAAAAAATGCAAAACTTAAAGTCCCAGCATCCTATGTGCCGTGAGCGCGCAGAACACTGAGAAAGCCAGCGCACGAAAAATAAAATTAAAAAATGCAATGGGAGCGTGAGTCCGCCACAGGCGGACGCAGCGCCTCACAGCCTCACAAAACAAACACCCACAAAAAACCACAGCGAGACCACTGCCGCCCTTCTTTCCCGGAGCAACGGGGAGAAGAGGGACTCCCTCTCCTCCACGCTACCCCACCAAAGACACGGCGAAACTACCGCCGGCCTCAAGGTACCTTGAGCCAGGGTGGGGAAAAAACCCAACAACAGGCAGCAGTTCGTCAGGGGAAGTACCCTCCCTGGCGAATGATTGGCTGCTGCCTTTGTACTTCCGACGCCACTGTTTCAAGAACACGAAACAGTGGTAGAGGTAAAACAAAAGCAGCAGCCAGCAATCTGCAAGGAAGCGCACCACCCCTTATGGATCGCTGCCTGCCGATCTCCGGTTAGGTAAGCCAGGAGAAAAAGGAGACAGAGAGGAGAGAACCATCATCAGGGAGATAGCTCTTCTCTGCCTCCTACTCCTCCGACCTACCTAACAAACCTTACCAGGGAAGAGCGGGCTGACTGCCGGCTCCTCCTTTTTCCCATTGCTGCATCGAAACCAAAATTCGAAGCAGCAATGGGGAAAAGAGGAACCGACAGGCAGCCCGTTCTTCACGCAAAAGTACACACCAACAACAAACACCAAAATTAATTTAAAAATAATAAAACAAAATAAATAAATAATTAAAAACCCATTAATAAACAAAAAAGTAAACCACAAAATCCACAAACAAAAACATCCACAATACCACAAAAGCACAGACAAAACACATAACTACAACACGAAAATACCTAACTCTGACAACACAACAACCACAAATTACACAAATAAACACCAATAAAATAACAAAAATAAACAACACCAGAAATAAACAAACCAATTACACACATCTAAAGCCAAACCAAAACAAAAAAGAACAAACAGAAACACCTACCAGCCCACCACCACAAAATCAAAACAAAGAAAAATCCCAGAAGAAAGAAAACCAGAGAACTCACCAGCACGTCCTCCCTCCACGAGACCGGAACAGACATGAAGAAACAATGACAACTTACCGGAAGATGCCCCACCTAGAGGCCAGGAGAGAAAAAACACATGAAACTAAACCAAAACCAACAGCCCCACCTGCAGGCCGGAATATTAAAAACAAGTCAAAAACACAACAGCCCCACCTAGAGGCCACAAGAGTAAAAACAAGTCAAAATATAACAATAAATCAAAAGTTTACACAAATAACAAACATATGTTAAATAAAAAAAATTAAAAAAATTATAGCATCCTCTGTTGATTTTTAACTCAACCCCCCCCCCCCAAAAAAAAAAAAAAAGCAAAACACAATTTATAACAGCCCGGCAACCTATGCTAGTATGATATATTTCAAAACTGGCTTAAACGGCATAACAGCTTTAACTGTGTTAATCACATCCAGTGGTGGGCTCAAAAAATTTTTTACTACCTACTCTGTGGCCATGGTATAGTCACAGCTATGCTTATCCTGTGTTGGCCTCCAGTATAACTAATACGAGATGACGGCGGGAAAGGGTGTAAAATACGGCGGGCTGACAGAAATTTCTCGAAACTTGACAGGTATGGTGGGCGTAGCCAGGGGAAAAGCCCTGCATTGCACCCGAATTAGGACTACTTTATTTATTTATTTATTTTTCTAATTCGCATTGCCGCCCAACTCCGAAGACTCTGGGCAGCTCACAGAAAATAAAAACAATGGCAGTTTTTAAAAAGCAATAAAAAAACATTAAAAAAACTGACAAAAAATTTAAATTTTATTTCAAAACTTGGATGGGCAGGACCAGCCAGAATTTCTGCTACCGGATCTGGCAAACTGGTGCGAACCTGATTATGTCCACCACTGATCACAATCATTATCATGGGTGCCACGACAATCATTTCAAACTTCCTGCTGAAACAATACAACAGGGGACATTTGCGCTGGAAACAGAACAATTTCTGCAGAACCTCAATTCTATAGCTTTCTGATTTTTGTCTTCTTCTGCACTGTACTAGCAAAAGTTAGCTGAAGTATTCCTGTTATTTATGGAACATGCTCCACCAGTTTCATCTTCCACTACTGCTGCTGCCCACTGTGCATGTACATGTGACACCAAATTGATTCTGAATTATCATAACCCTTCTCATGGCTTTCTAGGTATCAACTACTCAGAAGTGGCTTAACATTCCCCTCTTTTGTGTGCTGCTTGTCCAATGCCACGCAGGGTAGCTCTTTCCTCAAGAGCCACAGTGGGGAATCAAAATTCCAACCTCTGGCTCTTTTGCCAGATAACCTAACCCACTGGCGCTATCCAGCAGCTTGCCCAGTAACTACCATTTTAGAATTTCTCAGCCCCCATCACCAATGGAATTATCAATTCACCTCTGCTACTGAAGAATGGTTACTGACTGCAGTGGCTCAAGAGGTTAAGATACTGAACTTGACAACTGGAAGGTCGCAGATCAGCAGTTTGAGGCCCAAGTACTGCATGAAGGAATGAGCTCCAGTCTCTGTCCCAGCTCCTGCCAACCTAGCAGTTCGAAAGCAAGAAATTGCAAGTAGATAAATAGGTACCAACTTCAATGGGAAGGTAAACAGCATTCCATGTACCCAGGTGTCTAGTCATGCCTGCCACATGTCAACGGAAACATCTGCAGACGCAGACAGCGCTGGCTCTTTGGAAACAAAGATGAGCACTGAACCCTAGAGTCGGATACAACTGGCTTTCGAGCAAAAATTATGAGATTTGGTGGGAAAGATAATAAAAACTGCTAGTAAAAGGCAAAGGCAAAAGGAAAAGAAGACCTAACATTATTTAATTTTCAATATACAGTATTTAATTTCTATTCATTTATGTCCCACATTTCTGTGAAGTTGAGCCCAAAGTAGCATCTAATATATAAATGTTTCTACTAAAAAAGCATGACCAGATTCCTACTAACTTTCCTGTAAGGTTTGCATAACTTGACATAGCTAATAGTAGCTAACTGACAAGATGTCAGGGGCTTGTCTCAATTGCATGTGTGGTTACACACCTCACTATACGACTAAGATGTATTCAAGCATTTCATCAACTAATTGCATTTAGTCATGGAAAAATATGCAAACTTCAAGCAAACACTGCCAGGATTCCAGTTAATAAATTACAGTATTAAAACAAGAGATAGATTAGATCAATTTTAAAAACCCTATAGCCTCTCATATCAAAGACTTGAACATGGCTGTTAATAATATAACTGTCGGGAGATAATTAATTCATTAAGGTTGCCCTTAAGTAAGAAGGAACATGTTGGCACATAGCAACAACTGAACACGATTTGTCAATAGGGATACCTGGCATGCAGTGGTCTATGGGGTCGTGGAAGGTCAGAATCGACTGTGTGATTGAACAACAACATGCAAAGGATAAGGTTTCCCTTACTCGAAAGCCAGTCATATCCAACTCTAGGGTTCAGTGCTCATCTCTGTTTCAAAGCCGAAGAGCCAGCGCTGTCTGCTTCTGCAGACGTTTCCGTGGTCATGTGGCAGGCACTACAGTATAAAAATGTGCAATTTTCCAATGAGAAAATCTGGCGGTAACCCCAAGAGCAATGGTACGATGGATGTGTGGAGTAGTTATCAGGGATACGGTTAGCAATAAGGAATTATGCCAAAGAACCAGCGCACGGAACGCTGTTACCTTCCAACCAAAGTGGTCCCTATTTATCTATTTGCAATTTCTTGCTTTCGAACTGCTAGGTTGGCAGGAGCTGGGACAAAGACGGGAACTCATTCCGTCCTGCAGTACTCGGGAATCGAACTGCTGACCTTCCGCCTCCCAGACAGCATCTTATCCACTTGAGCCACTACAGTATAAAAATGTGCAATTTTCCAATGAGAAAAACTGGCGGTAACACCAAGAGCAATGGTACGATGGATGTCTGGAGTAGTTATCAGGGATAAGGTTAGCAATAAGGAATTATGGCAAAGAACCAGACTGCGTGATGTGGTCGATGAACTACATGTGGCAAAAAGAAGATGGGCAGGCCATATCATCCACCTAAAGTAGGGGTTCTCAACGTATGGCCTGTGGCACCATTTCATGTGACCTGCCGTCCTCACTCCCGCCACCAGAAGCAGTGGAAACAGCCATAAATGTGTCCGCAGTTACCGTAAATGCATTTTTACGCATTTACAGCTGTTGTAAATGCATTTACGACAGCCACAGATGTGTTTTATGGCAGCGTGTACAGCGGGGGAACCACCAGTCCAGCCCTCTCAACACTGGTCCACTCAACTGTCTGAGGGAGTGTGACCCGGCCCACGGCTTTAAAAGGTTGAGAACCCCTGGCCTAAAAGGATGGACTCTGATGGCTAACAAATTGGATACCAAGGGAGCACAAAAGACCACTAAGCAGACCCCCCAAAAAGATGGGATGAGCTGATAGTAAAGCTGTTCGACCAGATGAAAATAGAAGGCAAAGGATAGAACATTAAGCTGTTCAGTTGATTTGCACTTAAATAGATAAGCGACAACAAATCAATATTGGATTTTGGATTGGAAAACCCTCCCAAAATTTCACAAAACTATCAAGGAAAAATGTTTGGTGCTAAGCAGCTTTAAATGATCTTCTGGTTTAGAATAATTATAATTGCCCTGATTAAAGTCAAACAAGGGGGTGATAGGCACAGTGAAGCAAATAAATCTTTTTGTTCACTATATATTAATCTGTAATCGGTTTATTGTTTGAATTTATATTATGCTGACATTGTTAGCTTGTATTTGTAATATGTATGTATATATTGTGGTTTGCCGTTTTGAGTCGCACTGGTGCAAGTAAGGCGGGGTACAAATAAATCTATAATAATAATAACTATAAGTGGTTTGTGACATCAAGTGCAGAGACCCATTCACCAATGAAGTTTGGCTTAAGCCAGAAGATCTGATTAATCAAACAAGAACACAATCAGCTTTTGAGCAGTGGTGACAGATCAGCTTGTTCCATGTCAAAGAAAAGACAGGCTATTAATTAACTGGAAAATCATTTGTCGGCTTTAAAATCTCAGCAGGCTTGAAGCAAGTCCTAACATTTCACTGTCTCACTCCATACCATTGATGGAATCTGAGAAATTATGCAGACACCTAAAGGTAAAACTGTTTAACGTGCACACAAAACAACTTTCTTGGAAATTAGAAAACATTATCGGTGTAGAAACAAGCAATCTTTGCAGACCATTATACAAAAGTGATATTCCTTAACAAAAGTGTTTCATTATAGGGAGTGCATGGAACAATGTTTACCTTCCCACATTTAACAAACACTGATACAGATATCTAAAACAGGAAGACTAGTGCCAACTGTGTTGGCTTGCTGCTGAAATGTATGGACTTTAAATGAAGGATTTTTTTCCTCTTTTTTGTAATGTTGAATTTCTATGATGATATTTTGTAATGTTGTATTTTTTATGATGATACTTTGTAATGTAGTATTTATAATTTATATGATTTTGTGATATGATGTGTATTCTTCCTATTGAGATATGTAATGTTTGATTTGTTGTGAGCCGCCCTGAGTCGGCGTAGGCTGAGTGGGCGGCATACATGTCGATTAAATCAAATCAAATCAAATCAATGATGATAGTCAATATCTGGAATGGATGTGGCACCTGAAGAAGACAGATCTATCTTCCAGAAATTTATCAAACCCATTTTAAACATTCTCTAAGCCAGGAGCTATCATTACATCCTATGGTACCTAATTCCCTAAATTAATAATGAATTATGTGAGCTGCTATTTATGCTTTGTTTACCTATGGGCCTTCTGTTTCCTTGGGTGACCCACATTCTGCTCAGAGCTTGCAAACATACGATCTTTGGAATACAATTCCAAGAAAAGTCCAACTAGCCAGGAAAATTGGGAGTTATAATTAAATCAATAATCCTTTCAAGCTGAGTGTAGTTGAGAGAAAAGAAAGCCTTTCAGCCTCTCTACATACTCTGCACAGTACATTAATCCATGCAGCTTCTGCCATGCTCCCTCCACCTTAATTGTCTTCCTTCTAAATTAAAGCAGTTTTATATTCCAGATAAAATTGAAATTTTCATTATGTTAATAAATCAATAAACCAGAAGAGCCATGTTGCATTTGGAATCCATTCTAGGAAGAGGAACCATAATCAGCTAAGTCTGAAATTTAGCTGCCTATATTAGGAACGACAAAAGGAAGACTAAATATGTCATGAATTATAATAGGATGGTGCCAATATGGATTGTCTGAAACATTTACTTATTAAAAAGGCATGAACTTGTGGGCAGATTTTAAGCAGGGGGTGGGGGAGCCTACAAGAAACCCAGGCCACTTTTCTGTTTTCTTCAGTTTAGATGAAGCGTTTTGAGCCAGCTGCCAAAGATAGCAATAAAAGCATGCCACTTATTTTTCATTATTAGTTTTTAAATTGTGTGGGTGAATCCTTCCAGAGCTCATGAAAGAGAAGGATTAATAGAGTCCACTACAACTATGCAGCCTCTGTGAAAGGTTCAATTCATAGCTCAGCCAGCTAATTTTTGACCCCTGGCATTCCTCCTGAACTGGACTCTTGAACTCTACACTGAAGAATTTAAGGCTCTGTGTATGTACACACACACTTCTCCTGCTGTGTGTAAAGCATCAAGTCTGAGGGCAGACAGCTCTTAGCTACACCCTGTAAGAACAGAATGGGCTTTCCCATATTCCCCATTGCTGTTGGATTTATTTTTAAAAATGAATCAATAGGCCTTCCCTCAGGGCTGGATTGAGAAATGCTGAAGCCCACCTAAACTATATCACGTTTAAGAGGCCACACAGCAGTAACAAAGATTATCTTAACAGGATTTTGTTGGGGAGTGATGGAGGAACTTATTTTATTTGGAAACCATTCAGAATATGGACCCTTATGTTGCATCTTACTTGGCGAGTGTGTCACCTGAAAACTCTTTACAGTTCATTAGTTTCTTTAAACATAAATAAAACAGCCAGAGAGGTTTTGAAAGAAAAAGAGATTTTCTCAACAAGATCGATCATTCATAACATAATATATGCATATATTGGTGCCTGAATCCATGCAGATTCAGGCCAATTATGAACGTTTCAATCACACTTATATACTTTCTGACAAACTACATACAAGTGTTCTCAGCCCAGGTGGGGCTGAAGGGCAAAAGGTGTTTCATATTTTATCTTGGCATTGCATACTTTTCAGAATGTTCAGAAATGCACAGCCCACATGAGTCTACTCCGTTTAGATAAATGATACAGGACTTTTTGTGTAACTGTATTTTCATAAAATGGCTTTCTCCAGGCCACACTATAAAATTATTATATAAGCTTCATTTACTGCATGCTTATTTTGATAAGGGAAAGAGATTTACTAATTCATATTGGCTAATTTTGGGGCTCACATGTGCATAAATCTACCATTGCCTGTTCTCAGTACAAACAATTTAGGGAAATTATCAGGTAAGGAAGTTTCCTTTTGTTTGAATTCCAAAGACTCTTCCTTATGTAAATTATCTAAAACTCTGAAAGTTAATCTGGTTGTTTAATATCTGTTGAACAACATAACATGTTCCCTTCCAGAAGCCAAAAGTGAAGGAGACAGGTTGTAGAGTGCCATTTATACATCAACTAATTTCTAGCAAGCAGGGAATGAAGTGGGTATCCAGATACATTTCTCCATTTTACAAAACCTTCTATCTATTCACATTAGCATTTTAACACCATCACACCAGCTGAGAATGCGGTGGCTAAGTGGTTAAGAGGCTCACCTTGTTAGCTAGAAGGTTGGCAAGTCGGACAGTTCAAGACCCAAGTACTGCATGACGAAATGAGCACCAGTCTTTGTCTTAGCTCCTGCCAACTTAGCAGTTCAAAAGCAAGAAATTGCAAGTAGATAAATAGGGACTACTTTGGTGGGAAAGATCTTGAGGACATGAAAGGAGCCTCATTTGAGCCGAGTTCCTCTAGCAAAAATCCCTTCAACAAAGAAAGCACCTTTGTGTGCTTCTGACATGATATATACCATATTTGCCGGTGTATAAGATGCATCGGAGTATAAGATGCACCCCATTATTACCAAAATAGCCCACTTTAGGACACTATATATAGTACAAGACACACTCTGTTTTTCCAGTGCATTTTAAGGGGAGGGGAGGTGGTCTTATACACCAACAAATACAGGGTATATATATAATCACAATCACACCAAAACAACAAAATAATGGCCCCTGGAACATCAGTCCAAAACTGTTACATAAATGTACCTATTCACTGAAATTCAGAAATTATTATGGTTTCTCTAAACTACTGTCTTAGAATTTCTATTATTATTATTATTATTATTATTATTATTATTATTATTATTATTATTATTATTATTATTATTATTATTATTATTATTATTATTATTATTATTCAAACGATTTCTTATTCAGCTGAAATGCCACCAAGGTATAATAACCATCCAGAGTGGCTCAAGATGAGCAAGGTATAAAAGTAATAAATAAAATTTTCAAAAAAATAAAATCTCAACAAGATGTTAACTAGTTTGTAGCAGCATTTGATACGGCAGACATTTCACTCAGGTTTGTTTGTGGTTGTCCTTGGGAGGAACATTGTGACAAGTTCTGACAATTCCTAGAAGTACTAAAGTGGTGGTGGTGGGTTAAATGAGAGGGAAATTAATAAGGCAACATTATTCATTGTGGAAATAAAGCGATAAAATAATTTTATTTCTAATAATATAAACATGAGCTCAAAGTTCAATCTTCTGGTGCCCTCTTCTGGACAGCATCAGTTACAACAGAGAAAACTTTCTCTTTTGTATTTTAATTCTGTGCCTGAACAGCTAAACTTGTTGAAACTCTCACTATTAAGCAACTGGTAGAGATATGAATACTCACTCTGTTAGGGGCAAAAAAAACATACTGTTTGCTCCACTTCTTGATAGGTAGAAAAAGCCGTCTGAGGAAAGAGAAAACGAGAACTACATAATCTTTAATAAGACACTATCCAGCTTGGGCTCTGAATGTTTTATCGACCCTAGAAATGGTGCTGGAGCACAGGCTTGCCCAATTACTAAATTTAAAAATTAAAATAAAATTGGGACTCTTAAACTTGTTTTTAAAAGAAAAAATATATAAGACATTTTACATTAAAATAAAGGCTGTGACACAAGGGGATAAAATCAGAAACGAGATTACAAGGGAAAGAATTGGAACAGAATCAATCTTGCACTACATCACTGTCGGCTGCAACTTGTATCCGAGAATGCTTTTTTTTCCTGAAGCAGGAAAAATGCCATTGCCATGAATTTGTTTAAGGTGGATCCCAACTTGCCAGTCATGAAGTGACCCATACACTATGATCACGGAGCCATCTTCTGCGGCACATATTAAATGAGACATGCAGGATTTAACACTGGGACTGCAATGGACTGCCACAGCCTTGAGGATATTATCAAGGTGCACTTTCACAGCCAGTCTATCTTACATGGCCTCTTTTGCCTCCATGACCGTTGGGAATCAGGGTTCCTCCTCCGCTTATTTTGCCGTTGGGCCCAATATGGTTTCCAGTGGCATTTCCTCCACTGAGGGGATCATCACCCCACCTAAAGGGGCTCATGCACCCATAGCCGTTGGCCCCTTTAGAGAGTCAGGTTATTTACCACCACCCAACACTTGGTGTTGAGTCGCTGGCTGTACGGTCTACTCCATTACCCTAGTGGGATGTCCAACCAGACATGTTGCACTACATATACAAAAATTAAAAGGGTTTGTCCATTTGGAGAGAATGTCTTGGAATCCCATACCTTACAAAGCATATGTGTAAAGCCGAGAAGGACAAAGACCATGAAGCAGACCCAGAGGAAAGTGGAGATAACATTAACACAAGAGCACCAAATAACAAGAGCACCAAATAACACTGGTGGAGGCCGCTAGAAGTGCCAGAACAAGAACCTTGTATCTCCCTCGACACCAGATGGGGTAAAAGAGAAAGCAAAGAAGAAGAGAAGAATGGCTATATAATGGTGTAGCTCACTCATAAGATCGCCATAAGTTAGAAAACCTGACAGCACATAACAACAACTACAAAGTTCAGTGGTTTGGAGTAGGGAGTTCAAATCCCTCTGTACCACCCAAGGAGAAGGGGGGAGGACCAATAGATTTGTTTTCACTCTCCTAATGCATTTAAATCTAGAAATCTGCCTGAATAGGGTTAGATCAGTAGTTCCCAACTTTTTTTGGCCATGTCCCACCTATGCATCTATAAGAATTGTATTGCCCCCCCCCCCCCGTGACATATAATTCTTATTATTCAAAAAGTGAACTCCTATTCACATGGAGGAAGCCTGAAAAGCCATTCACTGTTAATAACTCATTCTCAAATTGCCCACCTTAAAAAACAAATTGCCCCCCCCCCCTTGAGGGGCATATGCCCTACACTGGGAATCACAAGGTTAGATGTTCACCACAAAAAAATCTACTACAGATTTTCTTACCAGCCAAGTAAAGGTAAAGGTTTCCCTTGCTCGAAAGCCAGTCATATCCGACTCTAGGGATAAGTGCTCATGTTTCAAAGCCGAAGAGCCAGCGTTGTCTGCTTATGCAGATGTTTCCGTGGTCATGTGGCAGGCATGACTAGACACCGGAGCGCACGGAACACTGTTACCTTTCCACCAAAGTGGTTCCTATTTATCTACTTGTAACTTCTTGCTTTCAAACTGCTAGGTTGGCAGGAGCTGGGACAAAGACGGGAGCTCATTCCGTCCTGCAGTACTTGGGAATCGAACTGCTGAGTTTCCGCCTCCCAGTCAGCATCTTAGCCACTTGAGCCACTGCAGTCCCTTTACCAGCAAAAGCCTACTATAATTCTTTGCTTCCACCATCTCCCTCTTTCTCACTCCCCTAAGAGTATGAAGGCAAGATATAAAATGTAGTGCCAAAATTTACTTGCCCTTTTCACCTCCTTCCATCTTATTCCATTTGTGCTAAACCTTTTTCAGATTTTAAGCTATCTTTCCCTTCATACCTATTATCTGCAGTCCCTCAATAAAAATCCTATTTGATTGTTTGAATCAAAGTCACCATTTTTTTTTAAATCATGTAAAACTATGAAGAAAAGAAGACAGCAAACACACAATACAGCCATGATCCAAAAAGCTACCTACTATCAAACTGATTAATTTAACATAGAAACTGATTAACGTAACATTGAAAAAAGCTTCCACTACATACCTGAATGGTCTAAGATACCAACCTGGGGCTAAAAGGTACTAACTGACAGAATGTAAGCATGGTTTCCCTCAAAATAAGGTGTATGGACTCTGTGCACCACGTTTTAATGAACAAAGAAGGACTATATAATAATAATAATAATTTCGTGTCAGAAATTATTCTGGTTTGAAAGGATTTTTGCTGGAGAGACTCTGCTCAGGGAACGCCCGAATGTGGCTTCTTTCATGTCCCCAAAATCTTTTCCCACTGAAGTGGTCCCTATTTATCTACTTGCAATTTCTTGCTTTTGATCTGCTAGGTTGACAAGAGCTGGGACAGAGACGGGCACTCAATCTGTCATGCAGTACCTGGGTCTCGAACTGCCGACTTGCCGGCCTTCCAGCTAACAAGGAAAGAAGGACTGAAACTGGAAGTGGGCTTTGATCAATCTTATTTTCATCAGATGTGTGTTAAATAACGAGCTGGCCCCTGAGCCAGCAGAAAATGCCTACTACGCTTGTGTACAATATATTTTTCAAATATAAACAGGGCTTTTTCAGCAGTAATCCCCATTATATTAGATAGATAATTGGCTTAACATGTAAAAGAACTGCCAAGTAGGTACATAATTATTCAGTCTTACCGCTGGAAAAAATTAGAACAGTGTTGTCCCAAAGTCCATATCTTTTCAGGGCCGTGGTGATATTCCCTACAGCTTCATCCATAATAGATACCATGCCCGCATATTTCCGTCTCTTTTCATCTTTGATAAAGGCATAGGGTTCTGTGTATTTCTCAGGGACTTGAAGAGGTTCGTGGACAGATTGCAGTGCGAAATAGAGAAAAAGCGGCTATAACAAATACATATAGAAAGGAGGAAAAAAATACAACAGCATTCAATGTGGGAAATCAGAACAATTTCTGATCACCTTCCAACTGCAACTACGGCTCTCTTTGTGTCTTCAACTGTCATGGATAAGAATCTTTGAGAGAAGACATTCCCATGTGCATTCGTCTGGGAATGATCCAGCTCAGCCTGCCCCACTGTGGTACCTTCTAGAAGTGTTACACTGAAACTCTCATCAGACCAGCGATCAGACTGGCTGAAGCCGATAGTGGTTAAACGTCTGTACTGCAGCCAAAACTGTTAACATTGTGAGTTCGATCCTGACAGGGATCAAGATTTACTCAGCCTTCCATCCTTCCAAGGTTGGTAGAATGAGTACCAAACACATTGGGGCAAACTACTATTTGCCCTGTGAACTATCCAGAGAGTGCACTAATGCCTATGGGGCAGTATATAAGTGTAATTGCTATTGCTATAGTTTTATTTTAGCAAAATGTGTACCTAAAGAATGTTTCATTGGAAACTCTGAAAGCTGAAACAATGCCAGAGGATACCACCTACTGGATGTAGTTAAATTACATTGCAAATTAAAATGCCCTATTGCTGTGATGGCGAGCCTTGGCACTTCAGCTGTTCTTGGACTTCAATTCCCAGAAGCCCAAGTCCCTGTGAATCCACATGAATGGGTTTATTATTGTATGTGCAGTAAACCCATTTGTGTGGATTCACAGGGACTTGGACTTCTGGGAACTGAAGTTCAAGAACAGCTGGAGTGCCAAGGTTCACCATCGCTGCCCTATTGCTGTGATGGTGAACTTTGGCACTCCAGATGTTCTTGGACTTCAATCCCCAGAAGCCCAAGCACCCTGTGAATCCACACGGATGGGTTTACTGCGATTCATCCGGCCCATGTTGCCCATGGGCATGTTTTGCTTCCGGGAGCGACAAGGGCACCTTGAGCCGTATGAATCGCCTTAAACCCATTCATGTGGATTCACAGGGTGCTTGGGCTTCTGGGAATTGAAGTCCAAGAACATCTGGAGTGTCAAGGTTCGTCATTATGGCCCTATTGCAATCAAGACATCCAGCCTGACAAGGGGAAATCCCCACTGCTCTTGCACATTTAAGTTTTTAGGTGGGGCTTTACTATTAAACCTCACAATTTCAAGACTCAAACAAGTAGATATCCTTAACACATAATTAGAAGTAATGCACTTCCAAGCGGTGACGTAATGTCTGTTGCCACTTCATCCTTGGGTTGAGCTCCATATCTTGTGGCATGCTCTGATTTGTGACTAGTCACTGGAAGGCAAACACAATTTCAGTTTACAAGTCTGATTACTAAAGTTTATATCCTTGGGGAAACTGCAATGTGAGAGGAAAAATGTCAGGGAATGTGCATTTTCTTGAATGGTGAGCGTTAAAAATATCTAAGCACACAAATGCAGCCATGTTTTTGACTCTATATTTGATCAGAAAGGCGTCAAAATATATTAATGCTAACGTTTGAAGAAATGCAGAGAAAGAAAGGGAGAGACTCACACCTTCTCAATTTGATGATGTGCTATAAGATCTATAGCCCTTTCTGTAAAAATGTTAGTTGAGTACACATTTTTAAATCCATCTGCAATTTCCTCTCCATCTCGTAGATCAAGAGCACATCGTGTTACGTTCTTTGATACAATGGGCACACAACGCTCGTGTGAATAGTAGTCTTCACTCCCAAGAAGATACCCTAAAAGAAGTAAATAGGAAAAAAATTCAGTAATACCATTGTTTCAAAAGGAAAGCTTAAAAGCAAAAAAGAGAGCAAGATTCAAAACTCAGTTTCTAAGAGAGCATTTATCAGGTTTGTGCAGCTTGGAAAAGCATGTCTAAAGAAAATTTGCTAATAATAATAATAAAACCAATCAAATTACTTGGTGACATACTTCATAAAAATTGATTAGAACAAAGCAGCATGAGAAATAAAGAAATAAAATACAGATACATGGTAAAACAGCCCAGAAATGTTTTTAGACTGCCAAATTTCTGAGAAATACTGGAATTGAAATTAGAAAGAACCCAACAGAACAGCAACAGCAGCCAAGATAGTGTTGTTATCATGTTAAATAATCATTGTTTGGTAAGTAGAGCAATATTTGCAAGAACTGCTGAGGATCAAACTGTTATGGTATTTTTAATCAAAGGGCATCATCCAGTTGATTGAAATCTTTTTCATACGAACTATGTGAACATTTCTGATCTGCTTCTGACACCAACTGGTGAGTGGGATAGACATTCTCAGAATACAATATCACTATTTCTAAACTCAGAAGGACAGCCACATCTGAGTTTGCTGATTGTTCATCCTCGAACAGTGAAGCTAATGGAACACACAGGTGACCTGCAACTGTTCCAAAGGGTAGTCAGCAATCTTTCAAAATATCTTTCACCAACCTACATCTACGGGGTCCTTTACAGCAGGGGGTAGAAAAGGTCACCGAGCCGCTGCAGACACCGGACCCGCTGCACCTCTCCCGGGGCTCCTGCCATCGGCCCGGGATGGGAGGAAGCTGAGCCTCCCATCCGTCCGGGTGTGGAGCTTAAAGGGATACCAGAGTCTCCGCCCCGCTGCTGCAACTGGACTTGCGAGCCTTTCCTGGGGACCACGCTCTGTCTAAGGACGTTGGACTCTGGTTTTTGTTGCTGGACTGTTGCGTGGTGATTGAATACTGTTATAATGTACTATTGTTTTTTGGTTTTTTCCCCTATGTTCTTGATATTTACATTGTATGGATTGTGTTGGATTGTTGAATTTGTATTGTTGTGTATTTATTTATTTTGTATGTTGATATTATTGTATCACTTTCTGCTACTGTCTGCTGTGCAGACAGCATGCTATACTGTGAATGAACCGCTTTGAGTTGCCTTCGGGCTGAGAAAATGCGGTATACAAATAAAAGTGATTGATTGATTGATATATCATGTTCTTTATAGCACAGATGAAAGGAAAGAAAGGTACAGCATGAAAGGTTTAAGCATTTAAATGCCTTATTTCAGTAACATTGTTTATAATATTAATGAACTCCTTGTTCCACACATTACCTTTGTTCTTCCAAATTACGGTTTTTGAAGCTCTCCCTCATACACAGACAACAAATATATACAGTAAAACCCCAAGTTACGAAAAAAATGGTTCCCTGGCCTATTTCGTAACTCACTTTTTTTCATAACTCGAGGCATGCATTAAAAAATAAAAAAGGAGAAGTTTCCTACCTTCTGGCTGCTGCTGCTTCCTTTTCTTATACTTCCAATGTGGCTGGGAGTGATTTCTAGTGCACAAAATGGCGGCAGCGGCATTTTTGGGCGCTAAAAAACTGAATTTTCGAGTTACAATTTTTTCCATAACCCAGGGTATTTCGTAAATCAGGGTTTTTTTGTAAGTCGGGATCCTGGTTTACAAAAAAAAAACTTTTTGTAACTCGTAAAATTCTTATTTCGAGGCATTCGTAAGTCGCGATTTTACTGTACAGTATTTGTAAATACAGGAGTTAGTCTTTAAGGTGCCACAACATTTTTTGTCTTTTTTTTTTGCTGTTGTGTTTTATTTACTCTCAGATGTTTGAACAGACTAACACAGCTACCACTTCAAACAATGCAAATTGTATCATTTGGGATACAGTAGGAACTCGAACTGCAAGAAGATAGGATGCCAGTCTTGTGAAATTGCTATGTTTTTCTAGACTCCAGTACTGGTAAAGGTCACCCATGCTCAAAAGCCAGGTGTATCCGACTTTAGGGTTCAGTGCTCATTTCTGTTTATATCGAAAGAGCCAGCGCTGTCTGTGTCTGCAGATGTTTCCACGGACATGTAGCAGGCATGCCTCAACACCGGAGTGCATGGAACGCTGTTTAGCTTCCCACCAAAGTGGTCCCTATTTATCTACTTGCAATTTCTTGTTTTTGAACTGCTAGGTTGGCAATGAGCTGGGACAGAGACGGGAGCTCATTCTGTCATAACTTTCCGGGAACCTTCCAGTCGGAGAGTTTAGCATCCCAGCCATTATCAGGGATCATCAGTTCAGCACGCAAACATCTTTCAATGTTCTATGCTTGCACAATGTTGGGGCAACAAAAAAAATCAGGAACAAGGGGCCAGGACAGATGCATGCATTTGGCCCCTTTGCATTATTTGGATCAAGGCAGTGTGAAACATTGCAACTCATGAGACATTTCCATGGTCATGTGGCAGGCATGACTAGACACCAGAGTGCATGTAATGCTGTTAACTTTCCCACTGAAGCAGTACCTATTTATCTACTCACAATTTCTTGCTATCAAACTGCTAGGTTGGCAGGAGCTGGGGCAGATGACAGTAACTCACTCAGTCACTCAGTGCTTGGGTTTCAAACTGCTGATCTTCCAACCTTCAAGTCATCAAGCTCAGTGTCTTAACTACTAAGCCACCACGGCCCTCTTATGCCTTCTACCCATTCCTTATTTGGATGGGGAAACCGGTGGCTCTCCAGATGTTTTAGGGCTACCAACTCCCATGATGCCTGCCCGTCAACTATGCTGCCTGTGCTTGATAGAATCCAGCAATATATTGAGTTCTAGAGCATAGCTGTCAAGTTTTGGATTTGAAAATAAGGGACATTTCCCGGACAAAACAGGAAACTTGACAGCTATGCTTATCTTGTGCAGCCCTCCAGTGGCGGCATTAGGGCATTGCAGTCTGACTGATACGGGATGTCACCGGGAAAGAGGGTAAAATATGGGAGGTTCCCGGCCAATACGGGACACTTAACAGCTATGCTCTAGAGGTTTCCCACCAGTGCTCTAAGACAGTGTTTCCCGATCTTTGGTTTTTGGACTTCAATTCCCAGAAGCCTAAGTCAATTCCCCAAAGCACTGATCAGCCAATGTACTGACTTAGGCTTCTGGGAATTGAAGTCCTCCAGTGTTCCCACTTCGGTGGGAAGGTAACAGCGTTCCGTGCGCTCCGGTGTCTAGTCATACCTGCCACATGACCATGGAAATGTCTGCAGAAGCAGACAGCGCTGGCTCTTCGGCTTAGAAACAGAGATGAGCACTGCACCCTAGAGTCGGATACGACTGGATTTCGAGCAAGGGAAACCTTTACCATTAGTGTTCCGTGGAACATAGTTTAAAACACTGCTCTAAGGAAACTACAAAAATAACCACTTCTCAATATCATCATCTGTATTCTAAATAATGAGCGAAGTAGCAGAGGTAGTGCCACTTACCAAAGTAAGTATCAAATCCTCTGCGGGTTGGAAGGCATTCTTTTTTATACATTCCCACATGCCACTTCCCCACCATGTGAGTCACGTATCCTGCTTCCTTTAGCAGCTCAGGCAGGAGTTTTTCATCCAGTGGGACACAGCTGGGCTGACATGGCCAAATTATTTCATGCTGTAAACCTGTATGGATCTAATGAAAACAAGCATACCTCAAATACTGGTTACAAAGTAATGCTGGGATATTTAAACAGCACTATCTATACCTATAAATCGGCTGCCTGCCGATCTCTGGTTAGGTAAGCCAGGAGAGAAAGGAGACAGAGAGGAGAGAACCATCGTCCGGCAGATAGCTCTTCTCTGCCTCCTTCTCCCCCGACCTACCTAACGAACCTTCCCGGGGGAAGAACGGGCTGACTGCCGGCTTTTCCTTTCCCCCATTGCTGCATCGAACCCAAAATTCGAAGCAGCAATGGGGAAAAGAGGAACCGACAGGCAGCCCGTTCTTCACGCTAAAGTACACACCAACAACAAACACCAAAATTAATAAATAATAAAACAAAAATAAATCAATAATTTAAAAAAACTATTAATAAACAAAAAAAGTAAACCACAAAACCCACAAACAAAAACATCCACAATACCACAAAAGCACATACAAAACACCTAACAAGAACACGAAAATACCTAACAATAACAACACAACTACCACAAATTACACAAATAAACAACGAAATTACAAAAATAAACACCAGAAATAAACAAACCAATTACACACATCTAAAGCCCAACTAAAATGAAAAAGAACAAACAGAAACACCTCCCAGCCCACCACCACAAAAACAAAACAAAGAAAAACCCCAGAAGGGAAAAACAACAACAGAGAACTCACCAGCACGTCCTCCCTCCACGAGATCCGAACAGAAATGAAGAAACAAAGACTACTTACCGGAAGATGCCCCACCTAGAGGCCAAGAGAGAAAAAACATATGAAACGAAAACAAAACCACTAACAGCCCCAGCTGCAGGGCGGAATAGTAAAAACAACTCAAAAACACAACAGCCCCACCTAGAGGCCACAAGAGTAAAAACAAGTCAAAAACATAACAATAAATCAAAAGTTTACACAAATAACAAACATGTTAAATAAATAAAATAAAAAGATTTATAGCATCCTCTGTTGAGTTTTAACTCAAATAAAAACCCAAAACATATAAACACATTTTAAAAACACTGAATGTAAAAAAAAAAACATGTACTTTCACATTTTTAAAAATATTACCTACGGTACAACTATTAACCAAAAAAAAAGTCACATACTAAAATGTTATTTGGTTAAATAAAACAATTTGAAACAATTATATCATCCCTTGTTCTTTTTTTAATCCACAAAAAAAAAGAAGAAGCTGATCACAGTTTATAACAGCCAGGCAACGCCGGGCAACCTATGCTAGTCTATATCTATAAAATAGAGGTCTGGGTTTGTATGTGCTTAAAAGGCTCCCACACCCCTGGACCAATCTCGCTGAAATTTGGCACAATCATACCTTGGCCTTGCGAGATCAGCACTGTGGGGATCACAAGCCCCATGAGGGGGTGTATGCCCCCAAAATTGGGGAAACAAGCATGAACTACAACTCCCATGGTGCCTTGGGCTCGCTCAGCCGTTAATCCCGCAGAGAGGGGGGAGAGGGAGGGAACCTGGTGCAGTGGTGGTTACTCTGTGAGGTAAGAAGGCCCGGCGTGTGTGCAGGAAGGGCCCTTCTCTCTGCTGTTAACGCCACGGCCGGGACCGAGCTGGCTCCTAGCAGCTCCCTTTCAAGGCTTTGGACCTTGGCTGTCCCGGCCGGTTGCTGGCGCAGGGGGTAGCCAAGTCTATAAGCTCCCCGCACCCGGAGAGGATGTCGAACAGACGGGCGTGGTGATGCCACAGACCCTGGACAAGTAAGAAGTGGGGGAGACGGGATGGGACAGGGATTGCCTGTCCTGTCCTACCTGGCGGGGCTGCCAGGGAGCCATGGCCTTTCTCTCTCTCTCTCTCACCAAGGCTTGGGAAGCCCAGGTGATGGAAAGAGGTGGAGGCGGGTGGGGAGGCACCAAGCGAGCGGCAGAGTAGGCCTCCCTCATGTGGGGCCTGAGGCGACAAAAGCGCACCCCAAAAGGCCTTCAAGGCCTAACCCAACCTGTCGAAGCAGGCCTCGAAGGGACGGAGCAGGCCACAACAGGTTGGAGTAGGCCTCAAAGGCCTTTCAGGCCGCGCTTAACCCCCTCGGGCCCCATGTGAGGCCTACTCCGCCACCGGGCCTAGCAGGGCCTCAGTAGGCGCCTCCTCCACCCACCTCAGCCTCTTCCCATCGCCTGGCCTTCCCAAGCCTCGCTGAGAAAGAAAGCTCGCGGCTCCTGTTCCCCTTTGAACAACAACAGCCTCGCCAGGTAGGACAGGACTGACATCAACCAACAAGACATGCCGGCAGAACTATACTTCCTTTAAAGAAAAAAACCCAAGCAAGGTTGGGTAAACAGCTACTACAGTATATAGAAACATATTTATCATCTGGGAATATGAAAATTCCAAAATCAATCAAAGCCATTAAGTCTGGCCAGTTTATCCTGCTATGGTAATAGAGTAGACCATATTACCAGCGACTCAACACCGAGTGTCAGGCAGCAGTTAACAAACCTGACAACCTGAGGACTAATGGCTTGGGTACCTAAGTCCGCAGGGAAGGGTGATGGTCCCCAAGTGGATTGAATCCCACTTGAATCCATCTTGATGGAAGGCAGCAGCTTCATCAATCGTGGCCTGGGGGCTGTGGAGGACTTTGCATGCCAAAAGGGCTCAGAACTAGAAAGTGATTTGCAGAATCACTGGTACGGGGGTCATGCTGTGATGTGGAAGGCAGATGAAAGGCCACTGCATTATATTCTCAGGACAGTCTTCATGGCTGATCACCATGAAGATCGCCAATATTTGGATTCAGATTTAAAGCCACTTTAAATGTAGTATATCTGAGTTATGAAGATAAACAGCAGCAGCCGTTGGTTGGGGGAAGGGGGAAGACCACGCAAAAAATTAGTATATATCTGCATGGTATCCATGCTATGTATCCAAATGAATTCAGATATCCATCTAGGAAAGGGGACAAAGTGGAGGTTTCTCCATTCTCTCCTCTCCCTACTTATCTACCCAAATGATCCTTGAGTACATTGGTACCTCGGATAAAGTCCGATTTGGATAAAGTCGCGGTTTTCATGCACACGTGATGCATTGCATAAAGTCCAAAACCGCTAAAAAATGGACGTTATCCAAGGTATTTGGTATAGGAACCTCGGATAAAGTCTATTTTTGGACGTTATCCGATGCATCACCCATTTGATTTGGATAAAGTCCAAACTTGTAGAACGGAGTTTGGACTTTATCCGAGGTTCTACTGTATTGGGAAAGTGGAGTAGGCTGTGATTAGCAGCTAAGGGGGAAGGAGAGATCATAATAAATTGGGTGGAGAAACTCGTTGCTCCTCTTATGGAAGGTACTTCTGCTTGGGTAGAATTAGGTAATGCAGTTTAGTACTTCACTGAAGGAACTCAATTTAGAGAGGAAAAGATACCTATTTATTCTAGCAGGAGCCTGCTAAGCTAGTTTGCTTTTCTTCTGTGATTGGTCAGAAAGTTAACACAGACTTCATTTGCAAGTCTAATTGCTCAGGTACCGATAGGAAAAGCTCTGAACTGCTGGGTCCGATCTGGGCCAGGAAAGCAGGATCAGGCGCAATCCCACCACTAGGAGGCCGGAGGACTACCAGGTCCTACCTGGGAGTAAGCGGATTGTCACATTATGGTCTGCCTAGCCAGCAGGTGACGTGATATCCAAATGGCTAAAAAACGCACACAGATGGATTTGATTTCTCAGGTCTGTTTGCATGTGCAGAATATCATTGCGGAGATGTCTACCAATGTGCAAACTCCTCGGTGAAATAACAACTTGAAGGTATCCTTTTAATATATGATTTTCCGCTAGGACCCTTTCCCTGTCTATCCACAGAACCATTCCATCCAGATGGGCACCTAAAATTCAAGGCAATATTTTTTGTGGCATTCTGGAGGCAGGGTACCACAATGCATAAACAGATGGGTCACTTTACTTCAGAACCGCAAACTGTGGCATCTCTCTCAGCCAAATTTGAGCAAAGCAGCATTAATCACTGTCTGGTCATTTTAAAAAACGATTATGAAGCAGGGCAGGAAAGGAACTAGAGATTTCCTTTGGGGCTACTTTTAAAAAAATGTTAAAATGGTACCAAACCATTAACTTGCTTTACTCAGATTTTCTAGCTAGACCCTTTTAACAAAAGAGACAGTGTCATTTGTGAGCATCTGGTGTAAGGTTTTTATGAACAAGCAATGCGGGTGGTAAATATAACGAGCCAGTGCAGTAAAATATCAATTTTACTTTCTGATTGGAAAACAGATGGCCACGCTGAATTGATATAGGATTTTATTTCAGGAAATAAAAGGCCTATGTATGTGTTTGTGCGCGTAGGACAGAAGGCAAGAGGGAGAAATGGCTAACAACTCAGTCTTACAGATTAGCTTTTTTATTAATATTTTTATTTCTTTTTAAAGATTCTTTTTCCAAGTTGACAAACCCAAGTATAAACAACAGAGACAAAATACATAACAAATATATTCAGTAGTTCACCCTTTGTAAGTTCTGCTCATGCTCTGAATTTTCAATTTATGACTTCTTAAAGTCAGGCTTAGAAAGTGAGAACCCAAATTATCCATTTGTGCCACTGCAGCAAAATAATGTATGGCTTTATGCATGGAATGTGGAAATAAACATAGAAAAATTATTTAATAAACTTTATTTTGAATAGTTGGTGTTGCTGGGTTTATTAATAGTATATTTCCATCTCAGTGCAAATTTGTTGATTGTCTCCCACATCCCTAAATGACTACAAGTACTCCTAATGCAGCACTTCAGAACACTGGGGTTATAAGAGCAAACTATGCCTTTTCCACCCCTGCTACCAGCAGGCATATGCTCTATTGGCAAGAATCCAGCAAAATCATATAACGTGACTCTGGGTACAGAGGATATGAAAGGGGGAGCCAGAACCTTTTTGTTATATACTCTCCATCCAGATATAGGCTGCTCTGGTGGTGCAGTGGTTAATCTGCTGTACTGCAATCAAAACATTCTGAATTTGATCCTGATAGGGATCAAGACTGACTCAGCCTTCCATCCATCCAAGGTCAGTAAAATGAGTATCCAGCATGATGTGGACAAAATGCTAATTACTGTATCTTGTGAACTACCCAGAGAGGGCACTAAGCGCTATGGGGTAGTATATAAGTGTAATTGCTATTGCTTTTTTCCTTTGGCATCATAAAGATGGACCTATTGATCACTATGTATAATTGATGAATAGGATTGTTCCTGTCCATTGAAGTTGAGACAGACTGCATGGGATAAGAAAAGGCAGATGAGGACCAACGTTCATGGACAGAAAACATCTCCAAAGACACTAATCAAGTACTAGACTGGAGAAATCTCATTTGGAGAGATGGAAGATGGCGAAAAGTCAGCAGTTGTACTGTGAACAAGCTGCTTACTGGAGTAAATACAAACCCAGTAAAATCTTATTTATCAGGTCCGCTGGTCCTATCTGGAGTAACAAGTTTCTGTTCTAGCCACCCTAAGGGGTGGTGCTGCAGCACAGCAGAGACTATTCCCTCAATTTCCTTAACCAGAAATGGCCAAAGAGCACAGAGCAATGTGGGAAAGACAAAGACCAGAGCCCTTACCATCAATTTCAGGTAGCACATGACTTTGTCACTTTGTGTACTAGTCACATGCACTTCAAAATCACCAAAGGAAGTCTTTAATCAGCAACAGGTTGCAGCTGATGTGACAATGTTCTTCTTGCACAGGTGGGGCCGTAGAACATGGTTTCAGTTATTTTGTTTTAAATCTTCCGAAAAAGATCAGTACATCTATCCTCTTTCTTCTTTCAGTGCCGTATCCGATTCCACATATTGGCTATCATCATGATGATCAGCCAGAAAGATTGTCCTGGGAGAAATGTAATGTAGTAATCTTCCATTTGTCTTCCGCATCACAGCGTGACACCCGTACCACTGATCCAGTCCCGCGAGTCACTTTCTGGTCTGAAGCCCGTTTGGCACACAAAGTCCTCATCGTCCCAGGCCAGTATTGATGAAGCTGCTGCCCCCCCCCCCCAAGATGGATTCAAATGGGATTTAATTCACTTGGGGTCCATCACCCTTCCCTGTAGACTTTGGCACCCAAGGCTATTAGTCCTCAGGGTTGTCGGGTTAGTTAACTGCCGTCTGATGATCTATGTTGAGTCACTGGCAGCAGAATCTACTCTATTACCATAGCAGGATAGCCTGGCCATACTGGGAGTACATCTATAGGAAAGAAAATAATATTGGGGGGGGGGGGGACTACAGTTGCCCCATAATTCTAGTTACCATATATTCATTTTGGAAAGGGAGAAAGGATGTGAAAATATTAAGGAAATAAGGGAATACTGTATCATAATGTCTCATTAGTCCAACGCCTAAGAAATGTTATTTGTAAAATGATCTATCTTGCAAAGAAGGAATAGATTAATTTAAACAAGAACTTTCATAATATAACAAACCCAATATTAAAAGGGCGTGCACTGTAAGTGATGAATAATGTAAAGTACTGTACCTGTAACTAAAGAACTGTAAAGAAAAGGGAAGTGATTTTTGTGGCCAAATGTGAAAATGGGCCAACAACATGGGGTTTTTACAAAAAGATTGCAAAAGATTCTTGAGAAAATAAACCACTGAGCAACAGAAGAATTCCTTTGTTAACCAGAAAGTATAACCAACTGTATCCACTTGATAGTTCTTTCCAGCCCACATATAATTAACTTGTTCATCATCGTCATTATCATCGGTTTATTTATACCCCGCTTCCCTCAGCCCGAAGGCGACTCAAAGCGGCAGAACAACGATATCAAAACAACAATAGGACAATCAATATCAGAATAACAATAATATAGTAATAAAACTAATAATACAGCAATAATAAATACACAAATAGCAAATAGCAGTGCAATAATAACAATAACAACATAAAAAATACAAATAACACCCTTAACTAGGCAGGCTCAACAAACATATCGGAGCCCAGGTCCACGTCCTCTTCACTCCCCCGCAGCCACCGGGGGAGAAGGCTCAGGTGGGCAGCACCAGCGTTCGACTTTTAAGACTTCGCTGCCGGGAGCCCAGGTAGTCGCCACTCCCGTGCGGCCAATGCCCACAGGACCAACGTCAGTGTTGGCAGTGAGCCCAGGGAGGGGCGGCGGCAAAGTCCCGCAGTGTCTGGTGTTCTTGTATTTCCGACACCACTGTTTCAAGAACTAACACGAAACAGCGGTGGAGTTAATACAAAAGCAGCAGCCAGCAATCCGCAAGGAAGAGCACCACCCCTTACGGATCGCTGCCTGCCGATCTCCAGTTAGGTAAGCCAGGAGAAAAAGGAGAGAGGAGAGAACCATCGTCAGGCAGATAGCTCTTCTCTGCCTCCTTTTCACCCAACCTCCCTAACAAACCTTACCGGGGGAAGAACGGGCTGACTGCTGGCTCCTCCTTTTCCCCATTGCTGCATCGAAACCAAAATTCGAAGCAGCAATGGGGAAAAGAGGAACCGACAGGCAGCCCGTTCTTCACGCAAAAGTACACACCAACAACAAAAACAAACATTTACCCAAAACGCCAAACACCAAAAATAATAAAACACAAAAAAATTAAACAAACACATTAACCAACAAAATAATAAACAAAATCCACAAATAAAAACACGCAAAATACCATGAAAGCACAGAAAAAAACACTTAACTACAACACGAAAATACCTAACTCAAACAACAAAAATACCACAAATTAAACAAATAATCACAAAAGAAATTAGAAACAGAAAAACCAACCACAAATAAACAAAACAATTAAACACATCTAAAAACCATAAAAACCACAAAAGAAGAAACAGAAACACCTACCAGTCCAACACCAAAAGAAAAAAAAAACCAGATTAAAAAAAAACCAGAGAACTCACCAGCACCCTCCCGCCATGACTCTGGAACAGAAATGAAGAAACAAAGACTACTTACCAGAAGAAGCCCCACCTAGAGGCCAGGAGAGAAAAAACACGTGAAACGCAACCAAAACCAACAGCTCCACCTGCAGGCTGGAATATTAAAAACAAGTCAAAAACACAACAGCCCCACCTAGAGGCCACAAGAGTAAAAACAAGTCAAAAATAACAATAAATCAAAAGTTTACACAAATAACAGACATGTTAAATTAAAAAAAATATAGCATCCTCTGTTGTTTTTTAGCTCAACCCCCCCCCCCCCAAAAGCTAAACACAATTTATAACAGCCCGGCAACGCCGGGCAACCTATACTAGTGTAATATAAAAGGATCTTGAATTGTAATGACTAGAGTTAAAGAGGTCAGTGGCACACCAACTCACCTCTTGCCAGTCAGCAATAGAGCTTGAATTCTTAACTAAAGCAAGGTCAGCAGACCTTTTGCCTTCTAAATTGACCAGGGAATAACCTGTTTTTCTTGTTTGGCAGAGGTGATTTGGATTAAGCTAATCCCCCATTGTTTCCCTTGTGTACTTTTAATTAACCAACTGGTTCCGTGACTTTTTTAGGGAACCTGTGACCAGATAAATCTTTCTGTCAACAGAGGCAGAACAAATGAGGACTCTGTTAGTCATTTTAGAAAAACAGCTAGTCTCTCTGTTAATTAGTAGTATAGCCACGAAGCAGTTTTTGCATTATAAAATGGGATGAAAATGAATTAAATTAGCCATTTATCCTGATTCCTGAAGTCTGTCTCATTCCTTCTCTCCGTTTGGCAAGGCTCATAGCAACATGTAAGATTGGTTCTGTTCCAATTCTTTCCCTTATAACCTCATTCCTGATTTTATCCCTTCTAGTCACTCTAGCAGCCTTACTCAGACATCTCACTTCACATTTTCCAGGAGGGTCATAGACTGTTTTGTGGGAGAAGACCAAGCTAATGTACCAATTGAACACTTCTGTCTTTTCTTTGTCATATGTTATTATTTCCCCATTTTCACAGAGCAGCTAAGCCAGTAAAGGTAAAAGGTCACTCTTGCTTGAAAGCCAGTACTTGGTCATTATTTCTTTTTCTCTAGTCTTTTGCTACACATACTGTATATCTAAAGAATGCTTGCATTTGCAATGTTTGTTGCATTTGGAGTCTTTTACTAACCTCAGCTCATGTTCAGACAAGCACATTGGATAGTGGATGCCAACCATGAATTGAACTATTAAAAAGGTAAAGGTTTCCCTTGCTCGAAAGCCAGTCATATCCGACTCTAGGGTGCAGTGCTCATCTCTGTTTCAAAGCCGAGGAGCCAGCGCTGTCTGCTGCTGCAGACATTTCTGTGGTCATGTGGCAGGCATGACTAGACACCGAAGAGCACGGAACGCTGTTATCTTCCCACTGAAGTGGTCCCTATTTATCTACTTGCAATTTCTTGCTTTCGAACTGCTAGGTTGGCAGGAGCTGGGACAAAGACGGGAGCTCATTCTGTCCTGCAGTACTCGGGAATTGAACTGCTGACCTTCCGCCTCCCAGTCAACATCTTAGGCACTTGAGCCACTGCAGTCCCTGCAAGCAATTAAAACTCCCAATCCATCTTCATGATTACTCTACATACTGTATATGCCTATCTGCCAATCAACAGAATTCAGCAAGCCAGCAATATCTGCTGAAATGGAAAGGTGGGTTTAACTCAATCTCACTTATCCTGTTAAATGACCCAACAGTACCAATGAGATTAAACTCTGTTTACAATAAAGCACTGAATACAACCTGAAACCAGATTTCTTTTCTCCTATTGGTTATGTGGAAATTTTTTGCTTCAGTGAGCTCAGGATGACAGACATGGATATCCCTGGCTTTATTTTATTCACATATCATGTGAATTAGATTAGATTGGGGTTCTCAACCTTTTCAAGTTGGGGGCTAAGTCATGCACCCTCAAACAGTTGGTGGGCCGGACTGTTGCTCCAGCCGCCGCCGGAATCAGCAACAGACTCATTTATAAATGCATTAAATGAGTCTGCAGCCGATTCCAGCGGCGGTGGCTGGAGCAACAGTCCGGCCCACCAACTGTTTGAGGGTGGGAGCTGGTTTAATTTAATTTAATTGTTCGATTTTTACACTGCCCACTTGGCCTAGGCCGACTCAGGGCAGCTCACAATCATAGATAAAAACATAATAAAATTAATTAAAACTACCCACCCCCTAAAAAGGGTGCAGGGACCGAAGGGACCATGGGGGAAGGAATTATCCTCTATACCACCCACCCAACGGAGGTTACCCTTCCACCTTCACCCCATACTTGGCCCGCCAGCCAGGTTTTGAGTTCTTTTCTGAAAGGCAGCAATTCCGTCCGGAGGCATAACTCCAGGATTATTTGGCACCACGGGCTGGATCAGGCCCACAAGCCATAAATTGAGAACCCCTGGATTAGATGGGTAGAATTGCTGGCCTGAGATCATTCAGTGATTTTCCAAGATGGATTAGAGACATGTGCCCAGATTTAGGTAAACACTAACAACTAAACCATACTGGTGATATGCATGGCACTACAGTACTTTATAAAAGAAAGAGTTTTAAATCACTGCCTCAGTTGAGATCAATAAAGAACTGCCAATAAAGACATAGATGCAGTTTGCATTGTTCCCAATGGAATTCTTTCCTAATCTGATCAGCAATGATTACAACATGGTCATTTATACTCAGTTGAATCAATCACATTGTCTAGTTAGAAGCTCTTCTATAAATTATCCCATGCGTATAAAGAGCAAGGCCCATGTTTCTATCCCTTTTGTTGTTTCAGTTGCTTGAACTGATTTTATTAAATGGTGACCATTACATTTAATTGACTGGTCTGTGGTTTTGATCCATTTACTACCAATGTATTTTGCAATTTTAAAAAATTCTTAGCCCTGCTATTTATGGATGTATGATTGATTTTATTATACGGCATTATGTTTATACGTGTATTTATTATGTTGTGAACCACCAACTTGTTTCTGCAGGTGGTGATATATAAATTCAATAAAATAAATATAGGAATCTGTGGGTTTTGTGCCATTCTTTTGAAATACTGTAGTCTGAAATGCCACTAGAGGTCTCTCAGAACTTGAATATTATCTTACCTCTACAGGGCAGAAATATACATACTACGCTTTGCAATTTGATTTAAATCTGGGTGTTTTTCAAATGCACAGAGCACATGAACTAGAATGCAGATGTCAATCTTCTTCTGTGTTAAGGACAAATATCTCTTAAAAACACGTCACGGCGCCTGACCCTTCTTCCCTTGTCACGCGCTGAATATAAACAGACACGCGAAAACGCCTCTTTCCCACGAGTTGCGCGCGCACGTGTCGTGTATGAAAAACCTCCCATACCCGGGGAAGGAGGGTCGGGGGTCTCCCAGGCGCAAATTCTGTTTTTTCCTCAAAAGGCTCTGCTAGTAAAATACCAGCAACCCACTGAATCCAACCCCAAAAGTGATTTATATTTCTTATATTGTGTTTTGTACTTATTGTACCCTGTATTAGAGAATTTGCCATATCGTGGAGATTTCTATTGTAATTGTAATTTATTTGTATTGTTATTTACATTGTATTTTTGCTTTTGTTACTTTGAATGCTGTTTGTATTGGAAGCCGCCTTGAGTCGAACTTGTGCGAGTAAGGCGGGGTACAAATTTAATAATAATAATAATAATAATAATAATAATAATAATAATAAGAAGAAGAAGAAGAAGAAGAAGAAGAAGGAGAAGGAGAAGGAGAAGGAGAAGGAGAAGAAAGTGAGACAGAAAGCCTCCGTCTCTCCAAAAGTTCTCACGACCCCACTGCCTGCAGCAAAGAGCGAGAAGGGGAGAAGTCGTCGAGCCCCGGCCGGAGTTCCCGCCAAAGCGCCCGGGGGAACCGGCAGGGATCGCCAAAAGCAATTACAGTTCTCTATACTGCGGTGGCTTAGTGGTGGTTAAGACGCTGAACTTAACAACTGGAAGGTCGGCAGTTCGAGACCCGAGTGGCGCACGACAGAGTGAGCTCCCGTCAACCTAGCAGTCCGAAAGCAAAAAATTGCAAGTCGATAAAGAGGTGCCGCTTGGGCGGGAAACGTAACAGCGCCCTGTGCTCTCCGGCGTCTGGTCGTGCCTGCCACATGACCACGGAAACGTCTGCAGACGCAGATAGCACTGGATCTTTGGCTATAAACGGAGATAAAGCACCGCGCGCCCCCTAGAGTCGGACACGAGACCTTTCCTGCCCCCAAAGCCTTAGCATTTTGCTCCCAAACATGCTGGGTACTCATTTTACCGTTCTTGGAAATAGGGAAGGCCGAGTCAACCTTGTTACAGTCAGGCTCAAACTCACAATGTTTTGGCTGCAGTACAGCAGTTTAACCACTGCGCCACCGGGGCTCTCAGCAGGGCTACACATCCCATCCTTGCCCAATGCCCACGACTGAGCCGGGCTGACCTACGCGGGAGTCCCAGTCCCACCCCGGATCCCCCTCCTTTCCCACGTTCTCCGTGACGCGCGACGCCTCCTCCTTCCCTCTCCTACCTGGTAGCGGCCGGTGAGCAGCTGGCTGCGGGACGGGGTGCACAAGGGCTGCGTGTAGTAGCGCTCCAGGCGCACGCCGCACGCCCCCAACGCGTCCAGGGTCGGGGTCCGGATCTCCGAGCCGTGCCAGCCCACATCGTTCCAACCCAAGTCGTCGGCCAGCACGAACACGAGGTGCGGCGGCGGCGGCGGCCCCGCAGGCGGCGGCGGCGGGGAGCCCAGGCACCACCAGGAGCCCAGGATGAGCAGCAGCGCCGGCGGCGTCCCCAACATCGCAGGAGGAGACTCGGAGGCGGAGGAGTGGGCACTCGGGCCGGCTCGCCCCGCGCCGGAGGGAGGCAGGCAGGCAGGCAGGGCCCGCCGGGCACCGCCCTGGCGGCGAAGCGGGCCCGCCCCCTTTGGCAGTTACAAGCACAGTTACCATACATCACAGGGCCGAAGGCCTGCCCCACCACCCGCTACGCCCGCCCAGGAGCGACTCCGCCCCGGGCCCGCGCAGAAAGGAAGAAGCAACTGCGTAATGGCGCCAAAGTTTCCCTCCGGGCTGTGGAATAAATAGACGCCGTGATGGGGAACCTTGGCACTCCAGCTGCTCTTGGACTTCAATTCCCAGAGGCCCAAGGTCCCTGTGGAGCCACACGAATGGGTTTACTCAGGGACTTGGGCTTCTGGGAATTGAAGTCCAAGAGCAGCTTGAGTGCCAAGGTTCCCCATCACTGCGGGAGGAAACGAGGTTGGCGTGGGATGGTGGAGTTGGGTGAAGTTACTCTTTGGGCTCCTCCAATTCTCCCAAGCAGCCTGAGGTCTGAAGAGGATAGGGCCGTGATGGCAAACCTTGGCACACCAGATGTTCTTGGACTTTAATTCCCAGAAGCCCAAGCCCCCTGTAAATCCACACGAATGGGTTTACTGCGATTTGTCTTGTCGCTCCCGGAAGCGGAAGCAAAACGCGAGGGCGTGTTTTACTTCCGCTTCTGGATGCGACAAGGGCAGCGTGGGCCTGATGAACTGCAGCAAAACAATTCGTGTGGATTTACAGGGGGTCTTGGGCTTCTGGGAATTGAAGTCCAAGAACATCTGGAGTGCCAAGGTTTGCCATCACGAGGATAGGGAGACTTAGTAAATTAAAAGGGTAAACAGACTCTGGCCAGGTTATCTTGCTATGGTAATAGAGCGGTAGACCATACTGCCAGCAACTCAGTGTCGATTGTCAGGCTGTGTTTAACTACCCTGACAACCCTGAGGACTAGCGGTTTTGGCGAAGTCCACAGGGAAGGGTGATGGTCCCCAAGTGGATTAAATCCCACTTGAATCAATCTTGAAGGGCAGGAACTTCATCAATGCTGGCTTGGGACTGATGAGGACTTTGCATGCCAAAAGGGTTCAGGACCAAAAAGTGTCTCTTGAAATGGATCAGTGGTATAGGGGTCATGCTGCGATGTGGAAGGCAAATGAAAGGCCACTGCATTATATTCTCAGGACAGTCATCATGGGTGATTGTCATGATGGTCGCCAATATTCGGTTACGGCAGAAGAAAAAGAGTAAATTAAAAGGTCTCCCTTGCTCAAAAACACGTCGTATCCGACTTTAGGGATCAGTGCTCATCTCAATCTATAACGAAAGAGCCAACGCTGTCTGCATCTGCAGATGTTTCCATGGTCATGTGGCAGTCGTGACTAGATGCTGGAGTGCATAAAACACTGTTTACCTTCCCACCCAAGCAGTACCTGTTTATCTACTTGCTAGGTTAGCAGGAACTTGGACGGGAAAGGAGCTCACTCCATTGTGCAGCATTCGGGTCTCGAACTGCTGACCTGCAGACCTTCCAGTTGTCAAGTTCAGTGTCTTAACCTCTAAGCCACCACAGTCCCTTGCAAAAGTCTACCGATAATTTTCTTAGAGATCAAACTACAATGATAGAGATAAAAGTGCTCAGATGATAGAAGCGTCATTTTCTATAGAGTGACTTGTTTAGTGAATATCAGAATAAACAAAACAAAAATGCTGGAGCACTTTGAAGATTAACTGTTACAGTTTAATGTCAGCTTTTGTGGATCAAGTTCACTTCACCAGACATCAGTTGAATGAAAACTGCCTGGATAGCTCAGCGATTTAGGTGAGGGATCGAATCAGGCTGTGTAGCCTTGGGCAAGTTACAGAGTCCCAGGACAACAACAGAAGAAAGGAATTGTGAACCATTTCTATGAATTCTTTACCTAGAAAACCCTGGAAAGGGTTGCCATTAAGTTAGAATTTATCTCAGCACTTTTATCTCAGTCCTTGTATCTCTAAGGAAGGATCTGGCTAACTTTTGCAACAGCTTCAGCCTCTATATCAGTGATAGTGAACTTTGGCACTCCAGCTGTTCTTGGACTTCAATTCCCAGAAGCCCAAGTCCCTGAGTAAACCCATTCGTGTGGATTCACAGGAACTTGGGCTTCTGAGAATTGAAGTCCAAGAACAGCTGGGGTGCCAAGGTTCATCATCACGGTTCTATATCCTCTTCAAACCACAGAAGGCCAACAATTATTATTTTTAGTGATGCTCCCAGTTCAGTATGCATAGGATTGCAGCCTTTGCTTATGCCAGCAGCTGAAGCTAACTGGTTGATGATGAGAACTGGTGGAAACAAAAATAGCTGTTGAAAGATTAGAGAAGGTGAACAAGATTAAAGGAAGTGAACAAGGAATAGGGAAGAATCGTCACAGGCAAAAACAACCAGTATTTATGAAACTGTGTAATGGATATATCAACTTGTATACAGCATACAGCTAAAAAAAAAGACATAACAGTTACAAAATGCTAGGACAACTCATATGGTTGCATAAATTTGCAAATTGTGTTGTAAATAAGTAGTGTGTATTACCCTTCCATGTGCATTAATGCTTATACTTTCCCTTATCACAGCAGAGTGGTTGCCATGAATGGTTTCAAGAGCATTGGCTGGCTACTGGAGTTGCTGCTGCTGGGGCAACTGGATTCCTATGGTGTAACCATGGCAGCGGTGATAGACAGCCAAAATGGCGGCAGCAGGACCCAGATGTAGTATGCCCGTTCCCTGGACACAGAGGAATCAAGAAAATGGTATCCATAGGAACTTTTCGTGCAGGGAACCAGCTAACCTACCACCCAGAATATTAATATTTCTGATTCTCCCACTCCAAAAATGTCACGTCACATCTCCCCATGGCCTAGGTCAGCTAGAAAGGAGCTTATCTCAACTGAAACTCCATATGCCAAGACACCAACACCTCACCCTATGAATTCCTAGGAATTGGTTTGGTTGACTTGCAAAGCAGAATAAAAAAATACATCCCCATCAGGAAAAACCTGGAAAGCAAGTTTGGGTTTTTGTCCTGCTTTGACTCTTATACTAGTTTCAGTCTTGCATTGTATGAACTTCCAGATCAAGGATGCAAGGAAATTTGAAAAAATGATCTGAGTAGAGAGGCTTCCAATAGGTTGCTACAAACAGTACCAAAGCAGAGTTCCAGTGGATACAAATATCTGCATGTGGCACAGTGGGCCACAGATTATACTCCCATTAATTTTTATTTTTTTTCAATTAAAAAAAAATCTGATGGTATTTAGGTATGTACAGTGGTGGGCTCCAATTTTTTTTACTAACACACTGTGGGCGTGGTATGGTGGGTGTGGCCGGGGGAAAGCCCTGCGCTGCACCCGAATGAGGACTACTTTATTTCAAAACTTGGATGGGCGTGGCCAACCGGTGCGAACCTGCTGATGCCCACTACTGGGTATGTAGGAAGATACTGTTGAGGCACACAAAATACATTCTTTTTTTGCATGGAATAAATAATATTTTCCACATGAAGTATTTGCAAAGTTGCATTCCAGGAACTATTGTATCAAGATGTTCTGTTGTAAACATTTGAGAGGAAAAGACCTAAGAGGATTTTCAGCATCTTCATACTGTAGTTTGTGTTACTGTTCAGGAAATAAAGCAATCTAGGTATATCAACATGATTTCTCCCAAAGGAACTCTATAGTTCAGTTGCCAAAAATAAGGGTTCATACATAACACTTAAACAATGTTGATTCTTCTTCTTCTATGTCTAGGCCAGACATGAAAATGCCAAAATGAAACCATCTTTTGGTGAATCATTCCATAGTTCCTTTCGACTGACTTAGTCTGGAACAGATTAGCCAGCACAAGGTTGCTGTTCCCCTTGGTACGCCCAATTGTGGTTCAGAACTACTACAATATTCGAGAAGGCTCTGTGAACCCAAACAATGTTGATGAAGACCAAGGAAATACAATTATTTTTAATCTATGCTTCTTTGTTGGAGAAAGTATACAAATGATAATATTAATATGAGAATCTTTCAGATTTGACATCAGGAATTTAAACCAAACCACCAACAGGGAAATCAGTAAAAAATAATTAAAATATAAGATGATGCATCCCAAGCAGAAACATGCCCTAAAATTGGACAAGGGCCACATTCTTAATGAGGCAAGTGGTCAGAACCACATACTGGTTCCAGGAGGTGAAACCACTACATGGTGCTGGAACCAAAAACATTGGAACACATCTTGTTCCTTTGTCTTATCTATTACTCACTTTCTGTCCTTCAACCCCAATCTCCTAGGCTGAGACTTGACATGGCTCACTCACAGGTGGCTTTTGGATTCAGATCAGGATAACCAACATATAGGATCAAAGTTAGATAGAGAATATACAGAAGTGGAATGTCTCCTTGTCTGGGTAACAGTGAAAAGCACTGACCTCCCATGCATAGTTGGCTGATATAACAAGTACAAGAAAGAACATATTAGCACTGAGGATCTCTAAAGAAGCAGTGGACAATGGTTCAAGGAAGTTTCATAGAGTGAACCAACACCAAAGCAAGACACTTATTTGCAACGCATGCCATTTTCCACTTACTTGTAATTTGTTAGTAATCCAATAAATGTATTATACCAAGACTGGTACAATACATTTATTGGATTACTAACAAATTACTGTTACCCAGACAAGGAGACATTCCAGTTGGATATGTTTTAGTTATCTGTGTAGCCTTAAGGTTGGAAGTTTGATTCCCCAGCTGCCTCCTCAGAGAAGAGCAAGCTGGAGTAGCTATGGGCAAGTTGCACTGTCTCAGGGCACCCCAAGAAGGGGGGGAATGTTAAGCCACTTCTGTATATTCTCTATCTAAAAAATCCTGGAAAGAATCACCATAAGTCAAAATTGACTTGACAATACTTGCAATTTCTTGCTTTCTAACTGCTAAGTTGGTGGGGGCTGGGACAGAGACGGGAGCTCACTCCATCGTGCAGTACTCAGGTCTCGAACTGCTGACCTTCCAGTCATCAAGTTCAGCATCCTAACCACTAAGCCACCACAGTCCCCTACAAATAGACTAGCAGAAAATAAAAGCATGTCCAGACCGCAGAATGTAGATCTCTGAAAAGGTTTTTTATCTTTCCTATTGTTCACAGTGTAGATATTTATTTTCCTGTCCCAAGGATCCAAATATATCCTCTGATAGTTCCACCTTGTCCCTCTGTTCCCCCTTACTTTCTTTCACATATATCGCGGAGTCATCATCTTGTGTCTCTTTCTGAGGGAAAGAATGGGGAGCTAAATGCTTTTAAAACTATGTTTATGTTTGCTTCTCTTGGGAGTTTTCTCTAGCTGCAGTGTGTATGTGTCAAACCTTCCCCACCAAAAAAAACCCCAATAGAGACAGCTTCACTGCACTACACAGATTTACTCTGTAAAGGTCTAGAAAATTTAAAAGAGATTATAAAAATAGCTACATGATTTACAGCTTAGGAACACAGAGCATTAGAATGAACACCAGTTTTATACAGAAATTCTGTCAGGTTATATTTTAACATTAGCGCTAAGATCAACATATTTATCAAAATTGTTACAAAGAAACATTGAACATGAACATAATCAACAAGATCATTTCCCTTTGATTTCACTACCATGTATTTTGGACAGTTCATTTTTCTCAACTTCTCAATCAGGCACTGGTTGGATATACAGTATATTTATGGATCAGACCAAAAAATGGTGTTTGAACTAATTTACCTCTGTGTGTGTGTGCGTGCATGCGCGCATGTGTATGTGTGCGCGCACATATGCCTGCTTTTAATGGGAGCCATAAAACTCCTGCCAGTTTTAGCCTCACCATTTACCCATGATTAAAACTGTTTACTCATGAGTAAGGAGGCAAAAGCAACTACAGGGTAGGACAGCATTGTGTCTTTCCTTTTTTGTTGAAATAAACTGACATAGAGATACTGCAATGCATCTGTCTAGCAATACATCTTATTTTATATCTAGACGTGTGTCTCATAAGTTTATATATATTTTTAAAGATGAACATAGGACGTCTTTCTCCGTCATCCATTTTAATGTCACAAACCACCACATAGGTCACAATGTTGTCAAGTCAGAAAATACCACCCACAGGTCCACTTGAGGAGGAACTAGCTATCTGCAAAGGCTACACCAGTGATGGTGAACCTTGGCACTCCAGCTGTTTTTGAACTTCAATTCCCAGAAGCCATGATCAGCAGGAGTGCTGACTTGGGCTTCTGGGAATTGAAGTCGAAGAACACCTGGAGTGCCAAGGTTCGCCATCACTGGGCTACACAGTAGGATAACTGGGAGTGCTGCAAAAAAAGAAGAGGAACAAGAATTAGTCCTAGCACTGTCCTAGAAAATGAGGACAACATCTTAGAAGGGGTGGGTGGGGACAGAGAGCTCTATAAACAAGCAAATGTGGACACCATTAACTTTGAGCAAGCCCACAGAACTCCAACTAGCAAGCTGGTCTCTAAACCACATCTAGAGTACTGTGTCCGATTCTGGGCACTGCACCTTAAGTAAGATGCAAACAAATTAGAGCAGGTACAGAAAGGGGAAACAAGGATGATCAAAGGACTGGAAACCATGACATATGAGGGAAGAGAAGACTGAAGGAACTGGGCATGTTTAGGCTTGAGAAAAGGAGACCAAGAGGGGATATGATAGCACTCGTCAAAGGGTCATGAAGAGGAAGGGAAGGCTCTGTACATCATCCCAGAGAGCTGAATAAGGGGCTGAAACTACAAGAAGCCAGATATAGGCTGAATATCAGGGTAAACAATGGTTTGAGCAGTATGGCACTGGAACCATCTGCTTTGACAGGCGGTTAGTGCTCCAACACTAGAAACATTCAAGAGAGAACTGGACAACCATCAGATCTGATTTGATTTGGATTCCTACATTGAGCAGGGGATTGGACTCAATGGCCTGAAATGCCCCTTCCAACTCAGTGATTCTATGATTAATTCTAAGCTACATGCCCTGTCTGAACATGCGATAACTGGTCCAAGCTCACCCTTTACATTCCATGGCACAGTGTAGGCTAAAATCCATTGTCTTTAATATTTTAATATAGCCACTGTCAGGACTGAGACTGGTCATGAAGAGGACTGGTCATGCTTTTCAGACATTAAAGAACTCTCCTCATCCTGAGGCTCTCAAAGACTTTCCAAGGATGAAAGGGAAAAAAAGCAGAATCAGACATTTTTAATTTCCAATAAAAGACAGCAGCTAAAGAAGTCATCAGCCTTTCTCACAGAGACATGTAAGAACAGCAGTGTTCTTGCTTCTGAGACCCTAAAGCAGGGGTGCCCAAACTACGGTCCACAGGTCTGATACGTCCCCTAAAGCCATTCCATCAGTCTGCAATGCCCTCACCAAACCAGGAAGTGAATACGGATGCTTCTGCCCATGTGCGTGTTTGTGCATGCGCTGCCATATTTACTTCCTGGTTCAGCACAGACGTCATTGTGCATGCGCAGAAGCATCTGTAATTACTTCTTGGTTTGGCATGGATGTGCTTGCACATGCACAGAAGTGTCCACACCGAACCAGGAAGTAAATATGGCCACTTTCACGTAGATAGATAAATCTTTATTGTCATTGTCCTGCGCAGAAGCATCCGTGCTAAACCACTAAGTAAATATGGCCACTTTTGGCATGCACAGAAGAGTCCACGCCAAACCAGGAAGTAAATATGGCCGTGCATGCACAAACAAGCCCTGTTCCAGGGGCGTGGGCTGGTCCAATCAGCTGTTCCGGGGATGTGGTCAGGTCCCCAGCTCAAAAAGTTTGGGCACCCCTGCCCTAAAGCTATGTCAAGTTTTGGAAGCCCCTGTAGCATTACTAAAAATATTAATATTATTCTAACACATTTCTTGTACTTTTCTAAATTGAGAGTCATTTCATAATCTGGGGTCTTAAAGCTGTATGTAATTTAGTCTGTACGTAAATGTGGTATTAATGTTAACCAGGTTTTGACTCTTAACCACCTGTCTTTTTTACATTTTAACAGTCTCACCCTTCTTCTGAAGGCGTGTTCTTGTTGGTTCAGTCATTACCAGTGGCTCTTGGATAACAACTGCTGGATAATTTTTACCTAACAGTTCAACTTCCAATTGCTGTCCAATTTTGCTGAGTTCCACAGGGACATATGCAAAAGCCAGACTCTGCCGGATACGATAGCTGTAGCACCCAGATGTAGTGTTGCCAATAACCTGGGAAATGATCCAAATACCAACATGACAATTTCAACTTCAGAAGCAAGGGAAAGGGTCTGATATTTAAGCGTGTGGATCACATAAGGCCAAGAATGTCCCAACACAGAGAGTGAGAACCTTAGTTTGGCACTGAATCTGTTTATGCACAACAAAAAACACTGATTGCTGTATGATAACCTAAGCTATGAACATTCAAGCTTCATCAAATATCAATTAAAGCTTTTGAAAAGTTCCTCCAATCTAAAAAAGTATCATCCAGTTACGCTCTTCTTCCAACATAACTGAAAACAATTGATTAGGATGCAGACACATATATTTGAATGCAAATGCCTGTTGTTGTCGTCACAAAGTGGTGACCTACAATTTATGATGCTCTTATGAATTATTCGGATATCTCAGTGGTTTTAGGTATTTGGCTGTGGAAGCTGAGGTTAGAAATTCAATTTCCCTCTGTCTCCAGGAAGAAAAGCCATCCTGTGCAGTCGTGGACAAGCTGCAAAGTCCCAAGGCATCCTCAGAAGAAGAGGGTCAATTTTGACTTAGGGTGACGCTTTTCCAGGGTTTTCTAGGTAGAGAATACATAAAAGTGGCTTTCCATTCACTTCTTCTCAAGGCATCTGGGCATTGTGCAGCTTGCCAATGACTACATTGTAAAGGTTTCCCTTGCTCGAAAGCCAGTCGTATCCAACTCTAGGGTTCAGTGCTCATCTCTGTTTCAAAGCCGAAGAGCCAGCACAGTCTGCTTCTGCAGACGTTTCCATGGTCATGTGGCACCGGAGTACATGGTACACTGTTACCTTTCCACCAAAGTGGTCCCTATTTATCTATTTGCAGTTTCTTGCTTTCAAATTGCTAGGTTGGCAGGAGCTGGGGCAAAGATGGGAGCTAATTCAGTCCTGCAATACTTGGGATTCGAACTGCTGACCTTCCGCCTCCCAGTCAGTGTCTTAGCCACTTGAGCCACTGCAGTCCCAATGACTACATAGGATGGCTCTCTTTCCAAGAGGTACAGTGGGGAATTGAACTCCCAGACTCTGGCTCCACAGCCAGATGCCTAAACCACTGATCTATCAAGACAGCGCAAATACCTGTAGGTATAATAACAACCAATTGTGAACCGTTGCCTGAACAGCTTGATAAAATGCTTCTAACCTATTTAAGTAATTTGGTTTTATATGAAGAAACACGAAACCAAGTGCAAACTTGGCTCCCATTATTTAGTGTGTGGACAAAATCCCTTTGTCTTGGAAGCCCAGCAGAGGAATGTATAACATATTGCTGGGCTACATTCTTGAGAGGTAGCCTTTTTAGTCTGTTGCAATGAGCACAAATACAGGTGCCTTTTTAAAAAAAAAAAAAAATCTTTTGATATTCACTTGGGCAAAAACACAGTGATGCCTGCATCTGTGTATGGTTATCTAAAAGCACATTCAAATTATCTTGCTCTTTGGAAAACACAAAATAAGCTTAAGTTATTTGAAATCTGTTGTGTATGTAACAGTATGACTTTAAGAATGTATGAATGTAACCTGACAATAATTACAATGTAACCCAGCTGTTTAAGGAACGCGAGTAAGCTGCCCATAGAGGGCAGCTACGAGCGTTCAGCTCACATGGTTCACATTCCCCAAATCACCGGCAGCCGCGGGAACCTTTCCCGCGCGAGGATCACCTGGAGAAGATGGGCGTGACTCAGAATGACGTCACGCCGGTAGCAGCCAATGAGCTACCGTGCAACATTATTCAAATGTATTTACTGCAGTATAAAATGAGCTGTACCTCCGCCATTACCACATGTTCATCCTGACCATCATGAAATAAACCTGTGTTTTAGCCCCCACTGCGGCTCCTTCTTTGTCTTCCGTGCAAGACACTAAATTGGCGACGAGGATGGGATCCATGGCGAGTCCCAAGGTCAAGCCCTACCAGTTTGATATCAGCGATCCAGAACAATGGGAGCTGTACGAGTGCCAGTTTCGGCACGCAATGGAGGCTGCGGGCATCGACGACGATGCAAAGATGCGCTCGCACTTCCTGGCCCAGGTGGGGCCGGCCACGCTGCGTATCCTGATGAACCTGGTGGCCCCCCGGAAGGTAGACGTAGTGCCCATCGACCGTATCCTGGCGCTCCTGAGTGAGCACTTCCAGCCGCCCGTCTCGATTTTCCCGGCCAGGGTCGCATTCCACAGGCGGGACCAGCGTCCGGGGGAGTCCGTGTCCGCCTATGCGGCGGCCCTCAGGCTTGCGGCGGTGAACTGCCAATGGGAGGACCTGGACATGGCCCTCCGAGACCGCATGCTGTGTGGCCTGAGGGACGAGGAGGTCCAGAGGAAGTTGCTGACCCGCGACCATCGCCTCACGTTCAACGAGGTACTGCGGGAAGCCCAAGCAGCCGAGGCGGCCAGGAGCGGGATCAGAGTGTTCAAGTCCCGAGGGGCCGCACCCGACAGGGCCAAGTCACCCGTGCAAGCGGCCCAGCGGACATCGGCGAAGACGGCCTGGCGGGCGCCCCCGTCGCCCGCAGCCACGCCAGCGACCTCGAGGAGTCGTCCACGACGGCGGACCCCTGCTCCAGCGAGGACGATGACGTCCAGAGGATAAAGAAACGCGGGGAGAAGCACCAGGCCAGCGAGCGACAAGGCCACCATTGCGACGGCTGTGGGGCACCTCACGACCAGACGAGATGCCCATTCCGGAAGGCCGAATGCCACAACTGCGGCCGAAAGGGCCACATCGCCAGAGTCTGCAGGCGCGGGCGAACCGAGGACAAGGGCACATCGAGACACCCTCAAGCACACCAACGAAAGGCGGCCGGCATCGGAAAGGTCTCAGTCAACGATGGCGCGGAAGGCGTGAACCGCGTGGGCCTGGAGCACCGGCGCTTCTTTGTAGAGGTACTGTTACAGGGGGTCCCAGTGAGGATGGAAGTAGACTCGGGGTCGTCCTACTCCATCCTGTCCCAAAAGGAATTCATGCGCATTCCCTCAAATGCGCGGCCCAAGCTGCGTGCCATGAAGTCACACTTACGGGACGTGCAGGGCTATGGGATCCCAGTGTTGGGGGTGGGGAATTTCACAGTGAAGTTCAAAAACTACACAGAGAAACTGCCCTTAGTGGTTCTCAAAGGGGGAAGATGCTGCCTTTTGGGAACTCAGTGGTTTGCTCCCCTGGGAATCGAACTGTCCGGCGTTAACGCCATAGAGACTGACCCAATGCGGGACGTGTGCGACGCGCACCCGGACGTTTTCAAGAAGGGGCTCGGGACATTAAGGGGCCCCCAGTCTCATTTGAGTTGGACCCAGAAATCCGGCCCATACGTCTCAAGCCAAGAAGAGTCCCATTCGCCCTCAAGGACAAGATTGAGGCGGAACTGGACAAATTGGTGGGGCAGGGGATCTTGGTTCCAGTTGATTCAGCGGAGTGGGAGACTCCGATTGTTACAGCCTTGAAATCAAACGGGGAGGTCAGGATTTGCGCTGACTACAAATGTACAATTAACAAGGCCATTCGGCCAAATGCATATCCGGTGCCAGTGGTTAGCCATTTACTTGCCACGTTGCATGGGGGGAGGTGTTTCGCCAAACTAGACCTGGCGCAGGCGTATCAGCAGCTCACAGTAACCCCAGCTGCTGCCGCTGCGCAAACCATCGTAACGCACAAGGGGGCTTTTAAGGTCACGCGCCTACAGTTCGGCGTAAATTCGGCCCCCGGGATCTTCCAGTCCCTCGTGAAACGCCTTTTAAAGGGGCTTCCAGGCGTTCTCCCATATTTTGACGATGTCTTGATAACAGTGGGGAGCGAATCAGAACTAGCGAGGAGGCTAGACAGGGTCCTTGCAGTATTCGAGAAAGCGGGACTTCGTCTGAGAAGGGACAAATGTGTATTCTTTGCGAGGGAGGTTGAGTTTCTCGGGTTCAAGATAACCCCGGAGGGCATCAAGCCCTCCGAGTCCAAGGTTGCGGCTGTGCAAAACGCCCCTCGTCCCACCGCGAAACCGGAGCTGCAGTCGTTTCTAGGGCTCCTAAATTTTTACCACTCCTTCTTGCCAAGGAAGGCATCCGTTGCGGAGCCACTGCATGCGCTACTAAAGAAAGAGGCGGTTTGGTGGTGAGGGGACAGGCAAGAGAGAGTTTTCAAGGAACTCAAGGCGCTGTTATCCTCGGATGCTGTCCTGACCCATTTTGATCCGAGGAGACCAGTAGTTTTAGTCTGTGACGCGTCCCCAGTGGGGGTGGGGGCGGTGCTGTGCCACGTGTTGGAGAGCGGGCAGGAAGCCCCAGTTGCGTACTACTCCAGGTCCCTTTCAAAGGCAGAGCGCAACTACACGCAGACGGATAGGGAGGCCCTGGCCATAATCGCGGGAACAAAGAAGTTCCACGATTTCCTATACGGCCGCGAGTTTATGGTTGTGACGGATCACAAGCCTCTTCTAGGGATCTTCACTACCGGCAAACCCACCCCACAAATTCTATCCCCCAGGATGCTACGTTGGGCAATTTTCCTTAATGCCTACCAATATGAACTGGTCTATCGCCCAGGGAAGGAGATCTCCCATGCGGACGCACTGTCCCGGTCTCCCCTCCCTAGCTTAGGAGATCCCGCATGCGAGGTAGAGCAGGACCACCAAGTCCTGCTGATCGAGTTCCTCGACTCACCCCCCATAGTCCCGGCTGACCTCGCCAAGGCCACGGCGGCCGACAAAGTCCTGTCCCAAGTTAGTTCCTGGGTTAGGAAGGGGTGGCCCACAACTCCCCCCAAGGAGCATTTTAAGTCATTCTTCAGGCGCAGAGTAGAGCTTTCCCTTGAAAGGGTCTGCCTGCTCTGGGGCCAGCGGGTAGTCATCCCAGAGAAGTTAAGGGCGAAGGTGCTGAAACTGCTGCATACCAGCCACCCGGGAATAGTGCGCTCCAAGGCTCTGGCCAGGAGCTACTTCTGGTGGCCCCAAATAGACGCGGACATAGAACATTTAGTGGGTACGTGTGAGAGCTGCCAGAGCTCCCGGCCCGAGGAGTCCCGGTTACCCCATAGGGAATGGGACACGGCCCGCGGGCCATGATCCCAAATACACGTCGACTTCGCTGGCCCCTTCCGCGGGTCCATGTTTCTGCTGATAGTCGACTCCTATTCCAAGTGGTTGGAAGTAATCCCCATGACTAGCACCTCATCTGCTGCAACCATTAAACACTTGCGCAGGGTGTTCAGTTGCTTCGGCCTGCCCGACGTCCTTGTTAGCGATAACGCCAGTACCTTCACTTCTGCGGAATTCAAGGCGTTTATCGAGAGAAATGCCATCAGGCACATTACCGCTGCCCCGTTCCACCCCGCCACAAACGATCAGGTAGAGCGCCAAGTGCGCACTACGAAAGACGCACTGCGGCGCATGGGTCCCGGTGAGTTGAACCTCCAACTGTGCCAGTTCCTCATCTGTTATAGGGCAACCCCCCTAGCTTCAGGACTTTCGCCGGCCGAACTCCTCATGAGGAGGCGGCCGGTAACCCTGTTTGACCGGTTGGATCCGACCAGGGTGGAGGATGAAGGGAGAAATATAGTGGTAGAGAGTTCCAAAAGTTTTTCGGTAGGGGACCCGGTTCACTGCAGGAACTACGCGGCCTCGGGACCAACGTGGGTCCCTGGGACGATCATTGAACAAACGGGGCCAGTGTCCTATAGGGTCGAGACTAGCACAGGTCTACTCTGGAGGAGGCACGCTGACCAACTCAGAAGGCGAGTCACCAGTGAAGGGGAATCAGCGTTAGGGTCCTCCCCCACCCGCGTGACCCAAGGGGGAGACACGGCGGCGTCCCCGGGTACAAATGCATACCCTGGATTCTCAGCCGAGCAGGAGGATATTTTGAAAGAGTGGAATGAGTTTGATCTTACGTTGCCGTACCAGGGGGGTGTCGCGGAGTGGTCCCCCACCCGTCCGAGCGAGAAGAGGGGTTTCAGTTCAGCCCCTGGTACCTCCAGTCCCCCCAGCCCTTTTACTTTAGAATACACCATATCTCCAAGCCCCCCGAGACAGGCAGCAGGGGGAAATTCGCCCTCCTCATCCGCGAGAACTCCGGGCCAGGCAGCAGGGGGTGGCGCAAGCACGCCGATTACCGGCGAAAGGGCAAGGGTCTCCTCGTTAGTCCCGAGGTTCGTACTGGGGGGGTCCCCAGGCGCCACAAGCAACAGGCAGGGGTTCACATCTCAGCTATATGTTCCGTTCCCTTCTCCCAATGCAAGGTTGTCGCAGAGTCCCCGCCAAATGACTAACGAGTCCCCCCTTTCCATTGCAGGACGAGACTCTGCGGAACTTGGAGCCCCTAGTTCCCCTGTACTAAGCCAAGCAGCCACACGCCCCAAGCGCACGTGCGGGAAGCCACAATGGTTGAGGGACTTCGTCCCATCCTAGGGGGGAGGAGTGTTGTGTATGTAACAGTATTACTTTAAGAATGTATGAATGTAACCTGACAATAATTACAATGTAACCCAGCTGTTTAAGGAACGCGAGTAAGCTGCCCATAGAGGGCAGCTACGAGCGTTCAGCTCACATGGTTCACATTCCCCAAATCACCGGCAGCCGCGGGAACCTTTCCCGCGCGAGGATCACCTGAAGAAGATGGGCGTGACTCAGAATGACGTCACGCCGGTAGCAGCCAATGAGCTACCGTGCAACATTATTCAAATGTATTTACTGCAGTATAAAATGAGCTGTACCTCCGCCATTACCACATGTTCATCCTGACCATTATGAAATAAACCTGTGTTTTAGCCCCCACTGCGGCTCCTTCTTTGTCTTCCGTGCAAGACACTAAAAAATCAAATCCACACTACTTGCCTTGCCATTATGCCAGACACTTTCATTTCCCTCTGGATCAATGTTATCTGTTTCCAAGGTGAGATACACAAGTTGACGCTCAAGCCCCTTTTCTTTAATCTGCTTCAGTGCTTGCTTTCCTATGAAGTCCGCTGGCTAGAAAGAGATAACGATGATAAATGATTAGACAGCCTCTGTGACAAGGTAATAGATGCAAGCATTTACATTTGCCTTTACTTCATCTCTTATCAATTATGCTTTAGATAGAAATACAAATTAAATCAAACCTTTGGGGGTTGTTTTTATTTTATCTTGGCCTTGTCCGTAAAATAGACGTGGTCCCTTGCTTCACCTCATGCTTTTCTATATCTATGACCTTAAAGACTTATATATTTCAATTACATAAAGAGTTTACATTAGAAGCATGCTCAGGTTTCCTTTTTGGCATTTTACTTGGAGAACTGGTTGCCGGATTTCTGAGGCAAAATTTACCAAAAGAAAAGCAACAACTACTGGTACTTCCTTCGAAAATATGTTCGAAAAATGGAGGAAGCAGGCATTTCGCTCACCAGCTATTTTGTGCAGCTGACATTGTGGTAAACGGAAGGGACTGGAGGAAGCCACAAGTATGTCAAAATGGCTTAGCATATAGAAAATATGAGGTTTCCCCCCCCTTGAAATATTATCCACATAAAAGACATTGAGTGAATAGTGGTAGTAAATATTTCTCAATACTTTCCCCCACACCTGAACTAATATGAAAGGAGCATGCTAGAAAACCAATGCCTGCTCTACACTAAACTGGATAGGGGTTGCGGTGGCTCAGTGGTTAAGAAGCTCACCTTGTTAGCTGGAAGGCTGGCAAGTCGGCAGTTCAAGACCCAGGTACTGCATGACGGACTGAGTGCCTGTCTCTGTCCCAACTCTTGGGGACATGAAAGGAGCCTCATTCGGGCATTCCCTGAGCGGAGTTTCTTCTGCAAAAATCCTTTCAACCCAGAATAATTTCTGACACAAAATTATTATTATACTCAACTGGATGGACCAAGGATATTTTTCAGAGTCAACCTTAACATTAGGTAGCATGGAGTAACTGTAGTTGCCAGGGTAAGGCAGAAATTCTCCATTAGGGACTGGAATTCTCCATATTTTACCATTTAGTTTTTTCTCACAAATGGGCCTGTTGTCTCTTAAGTGCGAGGAAGGAATACATCCTATTATTTCACATTTCCATATGAATTACAACAGTGATTTAATTATCAGAGTGTAGTATAGAGACGTTTACATCATTCTGGGACAATCTCCCATGTAGTCAAATTCTCACTAGAAAAATGGGCTATTTGAAGAAAACTGGGTTGGTGTGGGGGTATCAAAATATATGTCTTGAATTTGGGTGTCCAAAACTCATAACCTAATGTCTTGCCTCCTGTGTTAATATTGCTCTGATTCTTCTGCAAATTAAGTGCTGCAGTGCAAAAGTGTCAACCACATATGAAAGCTAGAGGCTAGTTTAGGGGAACAAGTGAACAACCTCGACCATAGTTGTCTCCTTGTTGCCACCTCTCTGCATCTGCTATTTGAGGCAACTATCTTGCCCTGCTTAATGGTAAACCCAGCCTTCCCCTAGACCAGTGATGGCCAACCTTGACACTCCAGGTGCTCTTGGATTTCAATTTCCAGAAGCCAAAGTCAGCACTCCTGCTGATCAGGGCTTCTGGGAATTGAAATCCAAGAACAGCTGGAGTGCCAAGGTTGGCCATCACTGCCCTAGGCCTTGTTGTGCTTCCTCAGGCTTTTCTATTTGGATTATACCCCTCCTTCTTTATTAACTGGAAAATGTGACCATAAGATTCTGTTATCAGTGTACTTCTTAGTACCATCTAATAAGCCCATAACTTCTGAATGTTCTACTGCAGGCAATTGGAAGCCATGAGCAAGTTGTTTCTTTGTAACATAAATGCACTTTTGTACGGGACACATTATAGTCAACTGATTTTTTTTGTCTTTTTTTGTCTCATGTAATGACAGTGGATTAGCAAACCTAATTAAAATGTCTATCACACATTTTGGAACATACTATAGGCAGGTAATCTTCCTTCTTAGGACTTTCTCTCTCTCTCTGGAGAATCAGCGCAATCTCATTGAGTACTATACAGTACGTCCTACAGTATCACTCAGCATCTTAAATACATTTACAGTAATACCTCATGCAAAGTCCACTTCATACAACATCGAATTCATACAACATCGCCTAATTTCTTGAAAAAAGTTACCTCATACAAAGTCGCTTGACTTTGTATGAGCCATTCAGTTTTTCCCAGGTTGCATTGTGCCTGGGCAGTATAAAAGACAGGACACATGTGTGCATTGCTCTTGTGGGTTTTGCACAAGGCAAAAAGTGTTTAGGAGTGGTTTTGAGCGTGATTTTGGATTTTTTTGAATTTTTCATCAGAATTTTTAGAAGCATTCCTGGGATTTTTGCAGCATTCTTCAGGTTCTTGGACAATCAGGGTTGTTTGACATGTTTTTGTAATGTTTTTAGCCTTTAGACAATGCTTTCTTAAAGTTCTGTCAGTTTCCTGGCTGTTTCCTTGACTTTTCCCTGAAGTCTGTGCTGTTACAGTACAATGTATCTCTATGGAAACGACACTGTACGAGGCATCGCAGCAAGGATTTGGACGTTGTATGAGGCATCGCGGCTAGGATTTTGCATGCCTCATACAAAGTCCAAATCCGTATAAAGTCCAAACTTGTGGAACCAAGTTTGGACGATGTATGAGGTATCACTGTACCTGTGTGTTGTTTTTAAGCAGCACACAGCCAACCCTACTAAACTAATTAATTAGCTTGTGATTAGCCATGATATTAGCACTATTGCAATCCCACACACTACCTCTCCTACTCACAAGTAAAATTACTTAAGAGCAAGCATAGGAAGCCTTGAACATAATAATAATTTCGTGTCAGAAATTATTCTGGGTTGAAAGGGTTTTTGCAGGAGAAACTCTGTTCAGGGAACACCCAAATGAGGCTCCTTTCAGGTCCTCAAGAGCTGGGACAGAGACAGGCACTCAATCTGTCATGCAGTACTTGGGTTTCGAGCTGCCAACTTGCCAGCCTTCCAGCTAACAATGCGAGCTTCTTAACCACTGAGCCACCCCAGCCCACCTTGAACATGAAGATGCACCATCTATTTATGTCCCCAGCGGCCCAGCCTCTCTTTTGAATGCACTGTCCTTTTCATAAACAGTAAACAGACTAAGAAAGGCAGAGGAGGGATGAGAGTCAATGAAGGACAAGCTGAAACATCATGAGCCACCAGAGAGAATGTGGCACAGAGTTATCCTTACAGAAGGCAGTAATCAGGCTATGCATAATAAACCAGAAGACATGAATGTAAATACAAATGTAAATATGATGATGATGAAGGAGGAGGAGGAGAACTAAGTGTATCTTGCTTTTGGTTAACTCTAGTTTTTTGTAGGAGGTGTGGAGGAAATGGGGGGGGGGGGGGGGGGCAACCAGAGAAGGTTTTGACATTTGTACTACAGTAAAACCTCACATAAAGAGCGCCTTGCTTAGAGACTAACTCACCTAAATAGCAAAATTTTCTCTGAATGGTTGCCTTGCTTAACAACTAAAACCAACCAAAAACTCACTTAACAACTAGATCAGGGGCACAATCCCCCCCACCAGAAGTCACACTTGGTCACTTACAATGGTGTTTCGCTTAAAGAGCAAACTCACTTAAAGAGCAATCCCTTGGAACGTATTATGCTCTTTAAGCGAGGTACCAGTGTAATAGGATCTGAGTGTGTTACTGTTACCATCCCAAAATTTTGAAGGGCCTTATCTTTGGCTAGATTTAATGCCCTTCCAACAGCTGTTACCAAAGGGAGATATCGAAATATCCCTTTTGATCAAAGACAGTGTCCTTGTGGCAGAGGAGTAGTTGAAATGCTGAAGCATGTTATCTTATATTGTTCTCTCTATGCAGATGCTCGTCAGGAATTTTTATCCAAATTTTTTACCAAGTACCCTGGTCATTCAGATTCTTTTTATCTTAAATTGTTTTTAGCAGACCAGTTTGACTCTATATCACTGATCATAGCTAAATATTGTTCTATAATTTGTACAATGCATCGTAATTTTATCTTTAATCCTCCTGAAATTATAGAATTTTAAGTGTTTTTATTCCCATTATCCTTATTCCCTCACACCTAATTCTCATGTTTGTAACTCTAAGTTAATAATTTTATCCCTATATTAACTGGTCTATAATATTAATATGATTTCTATTTTCTTGTTATCCCAGAGCGATTGTTGTCCTCCAGTTCTCATGCTGGTCAATGGCTGAAATAAAATACAGTAATTGTAAACTACTGTTACCAAACATCACCAGGCTGTAGTTCTGCAGTCTGCTTTTACCACCTGGTATTGAAACTGTGGGACTGTGGTGGCTTAGTGGTTAAGATGCTGAACTTGACCACTGGAAGGTTGGCAGGTCAGCAGTTCGAGACCCAAGTGCTGCACAATGGAGTGAGCGCCCGTCTGTCCCAGCTCCTGCCAACCTAGCAGTCCAAAAGCAAGAAATTGCAAATAGATAAATAGGTACCACTTTGGTGTGAAGGCAAACGATGTTCTGTGCACTCTGGTGTCTAGTCATACCTGCCATATGTTCATGAAAACATCTGGCTATAAACAGAGATGAGCACTGAACCCTAGAGTCAGATACGACTGACTTTCAAAAGGACGACCTTTACCTTGCTATTGAAACTGTGCCTATAAAAAACACAAACGGTATGCATTTTTAGTACTACTGGGCTCCCTACTACTTACTCTTCAAAATTACTCATTCAGCTTGTATACACCCATTATGTATAAATAGAAATCACAGTTTTCCATGAACGTTAATGCAACAGTCATAATTGGAGCCTTGAGAATGATCTGGCAACATTTGCTTTAGTGGGTCACTTCTGGATTAATTTCATATAAGGTAGCTTATTCTTGTGAAAATGTAAACAAGGAGTCAGCCAAAGTAATTTTGATTTGCCTTAGCTTTGAAAACTTCCCATAAATTAATTTGTGCAAGAAAATGTCACATGCATAACATGAAGTCTTTAACCACAAAGGAAAGGAGTTTAAGCTGTGGGGGAAACGCAACACAAAACTAGCAGATCTTTTTGTGTGCGTAATCTTTACCTATAAGGAGGGACGTTAACCGTTGGTGTCCGGCATACACGCCTGCACCTGTCCCTACTATCCCATACCGAGCCGCCCGCACTTACCTTAACACCATCCGAGCATTGCTGCAAGGGTCTGCCAACAAAAAATAAAAACTACAAGGCCCAGCATCCTCCGCGCTCATGCCCTTCAGCCTCATTGGCTGAAGGGCACAAGCGCAGAGGAGGTGGGGCAGCCGGCACGCCGACTTTTAAAAAAACTGCACTGAGGGAAAACACCCAGCCTGCAAAAGGTAAGTGCAGTGGGGGTTAGGGAGGGGGGGGGAGATATGGCCCCGGTAACTACGCTGCCCAACTGCCCCGCCACCTTGCCCCCCACTCCCTAACCCCCACTGCACTTACCTTTTGCCGGCTGGGTGTTTCCCCCCCGGCACAGCCTTCTGCATTGGGAGGCGCACCGGCCTTTTCTTTCGTCCCTGTGGGCGTCGAGACCTCCATGCCCGGAGGGACAAAAGAAAAGGCCAGTGCGCCTCCCAATGCAGAAGGCCGCGCCGGGTGGGAAACACCCAGCCAGAAAAAGGTAAGTGCGGTGGGGGTTAGGGAGTGGGGGGGAGGCACGGCCCCGGTAACTACACCGCCCACCCACCTCACCACCTTGCCCCCCCAACCCCCACCACACTTACCTTTTGCCGGCTGGCCCTTTTCCCCCGGCACAGCCTTCTGGGAGTCATTGCCGAGGATTGGGGGAGAGGAGGGAGATCCCCTCCCCCCAACCTCCGCAAGATTGTGTGTGGGTGAATGTGTGTGGTCACCGAGGCTTCTGGGGGAGAGGAGGGGGAGCCCCCCTCTCCCCGCAGAGTTACGGCATGTGTGTGTGCAGTGTGTGTGTGTGATTGTGTTGTGTGTGTGGTTGTGTGTGTGTGTGTGTGTAATGAGTGTATGTTTGGTTGTGTTGTGTGTGTGTGTGTGTACAGTACTTGTGTTGTGTGTGTGTAACCCCTACCACCAAAAACACAAAAAAAAAAAAGCCCGGCAGTGCCGGGCAAAAATATGCTAGTAATAATATAGGGAAGTGATTCATATTAGCTCTGTCTGGTTGCCCAGGGTAATAATGAGTTTCTAGTAGGAAAATTTATTAGTGTTCTCTACTTTGTTCCTTGTAGCTACAGGCATACAGAATGAACAAAATATACATTCAAGCTTCAGTTCAGCGAAATGGTTTTATGCCTGGAAAAGGTGTCAAAACACGGTGTGTTTTTCTTCCTACACAGAGCACCAGGCTTTTGTCCTTGAAAAGCAGAGGTACCAAATGTAGTGAAAGAAATATTTACTGGATCTGGTACCGCATTCTGTCCCTGAAAAGCTGCATATTATATGTTTATAGCTGCTTAGCTATAATTATTGCTTGACTTTGCTTGACTTTGGGAAACCATTCGTGACTTTGTTCCATTGCTTGACTTTGTCAACCATTGCTTGACTTTGTTCCCATTCGTGTGGGGCTGCTGCCCCACTGGCAACGACCAAAACCCTGCAGCGCTGAGAAGGCAGGGGTTACGGTGAGTGCGGAAGGCTAGGTCGGGGATGGTTGGGCCTGGTGCGGGAACCTTTGAACGAACCCAACGGTTAACCCCTCTTTTTATAGGTATAGATGTTAGGTTTGTATTTCAGTGAAATAACCAATGCAACTACTTTGTCTATAAGTGCAAACACATTCCCCCGAAAAAATTACAAGCAACTGCCTTATTCCACAAGAATTTACAAATATAAAAGAATGTCCTAGAACTGTCATTTCCATTTATGAAATACTATTGGTCCTTGAGGTAGTTTGTCAAGTGTGAGGAATAGGATTCAAACAATTTATTTTTAAGGGTGATAATTTTTTTGATGTTCGAAGCAATCTGACCATGGTAGTATCTTTGCATTTATGAGCCATGGTCTATTTCATGTGAAAACAGTTTAGAATTTCTTTTTTCCTGAACAAAAAATAATTTTAAAAACATTCACACACAAGCTGGACTTCCAGGTTGTTTTAAAGAAGAGAGTTAAATGTACCAAATAATTTCATTTCATATAGTTATTTTATAGTTATTTTATAATGCAGTGGATTAATTTAAACACTAATAGTTCAAATTCTGATTGTATAATATTAACTCTTTTGCTCTCAGGGATAATAAAAATGAGACCTCTCTCAGTAGTTATAGCTAATATTTTTTTCAAAAAAAATATGAAGTCTGAAGACCACTATGAAGAGTAGACAGAAACTTTCGAATTTGAGGGTTGTTTGCTTATTTGGTTTGAAAAATAAAGATAGTTAATTTAGGACAGTGATGCCCAGGCACCCAGGGACAGAAATATTGTAATTCACTCTGCAAAAAGCCATCAAAGAGACATGCCTATATCTTTTAATTGTGCAACCTATTTGGCAAATATTTTATGAATGCTGGAACAGATCCAAATCGTATACACAAAGCTAGTCAACCAAATAAAAAAGCATCAACATCTGCTGCAATCTGCTTTAACCATTGCCTTACAACACACAAGAGGCCATATCTGTGCAATATTTTGAAATTAATTATTCTTCATCGGCCATTCTTGAATAATTTCAGGACAGCTTTCCAAATTATATCCTTTTGATGGATACATTTAGAAAAGACTTTTCATTCCTGAAAGCAACCAACATTTGACAGATTTCCTGTAGTGAACTGTTGTACCCAAATGGATTCTGTTCTTAAGGAGATATGGTAAAGAATAAAATACTGGATGTCTCTTTCTTTGAAGCTGACTGATAATGTACACATCTTCCATTTCAATGTGCCTTCAAAATGCATTTCTCGCCAACCCCTCATTTAATCTATCCTATGTCGCAAATTGGGATGACAAGTTCTATATGGAAGTCTGAGAAGTACTGGGGGCGGAAATCCCAAAGGACCATTCAGCTTGGTACAGTCTGTGAATGAGTCTGAGTGAGCTAGGGATATGGTTTGTGCTAAAGGACAGTTCATTAAGTTTGAGTGTAACATAAAATTGTGACTTCTTCTTGATGTTTATATTTTCACACTCTTCCTCTTCTATGTAGAACATAAGGTCATAAGAACAGCCTTGCTGGAACAGGCCACAGCCCATCCAGTCCAGCATTCTGTTTCACACAGTGGCTCACCATTTCCTTCAGGGTATTCCCAAGGAGATGCCTTCACCTGCTTAGGATTCCCTGGAAATGGCATTGAGAGATATCCTGCCTATCTCTCCAACCCCGAGGTTGTCCTTAAGTATCCATAATTATAGCCACTGATACCCTTGTCCTCCATGAACTTGTCTAATCCTTTCTTAAAGCTGTCATGACTGTCAGCTGTCATCACTTCTTCTGGCAGGGAGTTCCATAGACCAGTAATCCTCTGGGTGAAAAAGTACTTTCTCTTATTTGTTTGAGAACTAGTACCCAAAATTTTCATCGAGTGTCCCCTAGTTCTAGTGTTGTGCGACAGGGAAAACAGTTTTTCCTTATCTACTTTGTCCACACCATGCATGATTTTATAAACTTCAATCAGGTCACCTCTTAGACGCCGTCGTTCAAGAGTGAAAAGGCCCAACCGTTGCAGCCTCAGATGGTAAGGAAATTGTTCCAGTCCCCTAATCATTCTGGTTGCCCTCCTCTGTACTTTCTCCAACTCCATAATATCCTTCTGGAGGTATGGCGACCAGAACTGTACACAATATTCCAGATGGGGCCTCACCACATGCGTGGAAGCGCTACGTCGCTTGTGTAAGGGCTGCGCAAGCGACGTAGTGCTTCCGCGCATGCGTGGAAGGGGTAAAACCTTTCCACGCATGCGTGGAACGCGACCTGCGCACAAGCAATGTGCACAGGTCCCGTTTTTCCGGAGCCGCAGGTTGACAGGTATGCTTCACGCATGCACCAATTTCTTGTGGATAGTGCAGGAAAATTATCAAAGAGAATCCCAAAAGTTCATGGCAAGATGCTATGCCAGGCTTTGTTTCTTAGAGGAGAAAAATGGAAAAAACACTAAGCTGGATCTGATATTATCTCCCATTCCACAAACACAGGAAACAAGTTACATGCATAAAGCCCTCCTGTTGGTGGCCTTCTTTTGAAGATGTAAGTTTGCCTTATTCACTAGGTGTGCTAACTGTAGTCAAATCAAAGTCAACTAGGAATAGTGGTTGGAAATACAGTAACTGCTTCCACAGTTTGTAGTCCTGCTGAGCTGATATTAAATGTCAATGTAGACATGGTGGTGTAAGGCAGCTTTTTTTGCAGTATCCTCAGTAGTTCCATAAGCAAACAAAGACCACCGTGTGATCCTTACACAATACAAATGCAAGAGGAAGGTGATACCTTTATTGGATCCAAACATTATAGGAGCTAAAGGTGCATGCCTCAAGAAGTGAGTTTGAATCAAGAAAGTTTGCATAATGTTTGGGTTTTTTTAGTCATCCAATAAAGGTATCACTTTTCTCCTGTGTGTGCCAAAAATAGGGTTAAATGGAAGTAGGTTTGTATGTTGAAAGCATAAGAAACACTGATGCATGAATACATGACTGTCTGGACTGGTTCTGCAGATACATTGTCCAAGATCTCCACTGCAAACCCAGGAAGACATTAACAAATAATCTTGAAGCAATAAAAATGTTGAAGACCTACCTTATTTAATTTGATAAAATATTTCAGTCCAGCTTCCAGAGCGTTTGTGTCACAATTCATCTGTGTAAAAAAAGAGAGGCAATATTACACTATGATAACCACTAGATGGCATATGTCCTACTTTTGAATTATATTACTGTATTCTCCAATTTATTTTTATATCCACTATCTAATTTAGGGGTGCCCAAACTATGGCCCACAGATTGGATTCGGCCTGCACTGCCTTCGCCACTCCCAGAAGTGGAGATAAAATGTGCATGAACAGCACATAACATGCCTGTGCATGCGCAGAACGCTGCAATAAACGACCAGCAGCTGTTGTAAACACATTTACAACAGCTGCAGGTCATTTACAGCAGCATTCTGTGCATGTGTGGGTGTGTTGTGCGCCTGCGCATTTTACTTCTGCTTCCAGTCGGAACCACGTGACCGGCCAGAAGCCCGAAAGGTTTGGGCACCCCTGATCTAATTCATTGAAGAACAATTATTCTTAATGATATATGTATAATTCTGAGCCAAATCCAAAATGCAAGTACATATTGATTAAATATCTGCTTTTAATAGAAAAGTGAGTTAAGTCTAGCTTACAAAGCAAAAATTATGCTAACATTGTTACAAAGACTTTATACATCACACGATCTAAACTACAATGCATGTACATGTTGACTGAAATATCCTAATACAAACATGTTTCACATAGCATGGAAATTAATTTGGAAGACTGCAAAACTAAAGGTTGTGATCTTGGATGCAACCGTCCAAACATAGGTCTAACAAATTCAACTGTTCATGTTGTTTTCTCAGAACCTATAGAACCAGACATCGCTGGCTCTTCAGCTATGAGACAGAGATGAGCACTGAACCCTAGAGTTGGATACAACTGGCTTTCGAGCAAGGGTGACCTTTACCTTTACCTATACTCTTGTATCTTCAAGATGCTTTCTAATCATGGTCGTTCAAAGTAGTAATTGTGCTAGCATGGTGCAGCAATACCAGAAAGGAGTTGTTTGGTATCTTTAAAATTTAAAATTTTTACTTTTGATAAACTTACATGGACTGCAATCCATTTCCATGTTTAAAAAAAGTGGGCAGCAGCCATAAACACTTATGCTTTTTTTGCACTGTATTATGATGTTTATTATGACGTTTATATTGCATATTGCATTTTGTATTGTTGTATGTGTTGTATTTTTGTACTACTGTATATTGTATCTTTGTTTGGATTTTGTACTGTGTTTTTTGTAAACTGCTTTGGGTCACCCTAGGGTGGTGGTGGTGGTGGTGGTGGTGACGATGACGATGACGATGACGATGATGATGATGATGATGATGATGATGATGATGATGATGATGATGATGATGATTTAAAGTGCCACAAGAGTCTCTGCCTTACTTGTTTAAAATGGGATTTGGGAACAAAGTCCACATATATTTGTAGCTGAGAACTCTTTATAATGAAATAGCACAGGGATAAATGATCAGAGCCTACTTTACTTACTAATTTCACTGTGATGTATCACTACAACTTTTGAAATGAACTCTAACATTCTGCAGAATACAGGTAAGAAGACCAACAGGGTATTAGGAAGGAAGATTCAGTGCAGAAATGTAATGGACACATTTTCTTTCTCCCTATTTTACTATATGAAGCTTTGAAAATGGACATTTTTGATGTAAGTACAAACTAAGGAAAAGAGTACAACAAATATTCAAAATCTTCTCATCCTTGATGGAAAAGGATGTCTCTAAGAGGTCTCATTTTTTGTGAGCACCAGCATTTTAAAAACATTGTTTGCATTAAAAAGTATCCTGCAATTTAAAAAGCTTTGTCTTTTGTGCAGAATATGAGGGTTTCACATAAAATAAAATTTCAGAGACTTTCCACAAAAATATCCCCCAAAGTCAACATGTACAAACACTCTTGTGATCACTCTTGTGATTTTGTACAGTAGGAAAAAACTCAAGAGAATGTACATCTCTAGTCTTCAAGAAGGTGCTTCTGGATTGCAGAGAACAAACTATCTCCCATATGATACAATGCACACGATGTCCCTCAACATGCACTGAGGAGGACCTTATGGTGGCAAGAGGAAATGCTGTTGATGTGGCCCAATACTAGGAGGATGTCATCTAGTCCTTTTAATTCTATTTTGTTTTAGATGTGTTAATTTTAGCTTTGTATGTTATTATATGCTGGTGGTGCATCTGACACGAATAAAGAATGATCCCTAGTACATGACTATTGACAATCAACATACAAATAATGTAAAAAAATGTTTCAAACCTCTGCTCCCCATACTCGAAAAGCTTTTTCTAATCTTAATGTATTCACTGCATATGTTCCAACATTGTCAATTCCTTCTTCCTGTCCTGCTTCCATTATAATGGAATATAAAGCTACGGAATCTTCTGGTTTGTGGTACAACTCCCAGCCAAGTTCGCCTATAGCAAACCACAGATTAGCATCCTAATTAAGTCCAAAATTAAATCACAGCTGATATAATTTTTTTAAAAAACATTAAGCTTTAAATGCCCCCCGCCAGCCAACAACTAGATCTCCTGAACCGCCAATGTTTTTTTTTAATAAAGATCAGTTACATAGTTTAATTCCTAGACTGATAATAATTTCTGCATCACTTACCTGTATAGGATATTCTAATTGCAGTAACTGGAATATCAGCAATTTTTAAATTTCTGCAGAGTAGAAAACTAAATGCATCATCACTGAGATCTTCTGCTGTTAACTTCTGGAGCACTTTCCGTGCATATGGGCCAGCTATGCCTAATACTCCAATTTCGTCGGTAACATTGTGGATCTCAACCTTGTATTGTCCTCTATTTGCCTCTTCTTCAATCCATCTGAATATTTAAGATAGCACTTTATTACTCCAAAACGAAGAGGACATTTTTGAAATAATGACTATTTGAAATAACTACTATTGATCATAGTTTTAATAACTATTTCTGTGTGTGACTATTTATTTGTTGTTTCTATTGTTTCTAATACTATTATAAACACAAATCAACCTGTCCATCCACAGGAGTTCTCAACCTTTTAAAACCAGGGGCAGGATCATGCTTCCTGACAGCTTCAGGGGCCGGACAGCCATTTTGCCCTTCCTCCACCACATGACACTTCCTGGTGTGGTGTGGGCAGTGTGGGGCCACATGAAATGGTGCCATGGGCTACAGGTTGAGAATCCCTGCTGTAGTAGATCATTTTAAGGATTTTAGTGAGCACAGTTGAGAAATTTAGATATTCTGAATTATGCCTTGATTTTTTAGATAGGGGATAGGCTTCAAATGTTATTTCATTGGGGGTCATGATGGCTGGGAAATTGTGCTCCATAGAGAAACTGAAAAGACTATCAAGCTGAAGACAGAAAGAGAGAGATTAATTCAAAAGGAAGGAAGGAAAACACAAAGAAAAGCAAGCAATGAGATGATGTTGCAGTCATAGGATATTAACTGGATGAAGTCAGGCTCATTAGCTAGTAAATAACAAAACATACTCTCTAAACCTATCTAGTACATAAGTTAAGAGAATATGCATGGGTTGCATATATACAGGCCATTTTCCTCTGAGCAGTAGCTCCTCCACCATTCCTACCACCACAAACGGTTCTAACAACATTGGTAGTTAAAATATATACAAACCTTAAATCATGAAGCTCAGATCCAGAACCAGTGACTAACAGAAACTCCCCTGGCTTCAGATGTGAAATTGTGAGCTCAGCATAGACTCGACCTCTGGGGGTTAACATATGACTTATATTTGTAAAACCCACCTGTATAAATAGTAAAATTTGTAACAGTGCATATTAGCTTGCAAATGAGTAATATTTCTATGGAATATGAAGTGTGACCCCAAAAAGAGTTAAGACACACTTTCAGCTCCAATGACATCTATAGGACTTCTGAGATCACAAACTCCTGTTTTTTTCCTAATAAAAGCTTTTACTAGACAGAATTAATAGATTTCCAGATCAGTGATCTATTTCTGTACTCTCTTTTTTGGAAGAAAGAACAGGGCAAAATATTACACTTACCCTAGCCTAGTGATGGTGAAGATTTGGGCTTCCAAGAACACCTGGAGTGCCAAGGTTCACCACCACACAGCCCTAGCCTATACAAACTCTCAAGTGAACAAGTCTGTATACTTGGAGTGAGGAAGGAAAATATTATGTTCCTTTCCAGCACCTACTTAATTTGGATTGCATTTCTCATCCATGATTTGGGGATACTGTAAATTTTATTTGAGACTATTTTATTTGAGACTATCAAGCATAAATTTTTATTTGCGTAGATTTGATCCAAGCAATCTTCACCTCACTTCATTCTGAAGTATAAAGCAAAGCAATCACACTTATATACCACCCATAGTGTTTAGTGCACTCTCTGGGTGGTTCACAAGTTGATTAGTATTTTGTCCTCAACATGCTGGATATTCATCTTAGTGACCTCGGAAGGATAGAAGGCTGAGTCAACCTTGATCCCTGGTCAGGATCAAACTCACAACCTTTTGGTTGCAGTACAGCAGTTTAACCATTGCACCACCAGGGTTGAATAATACAGGTAAAGCATATACAATTGGCCACTGCCAACAAGATATCCCATTTGTGGAGATGAAATAGACCTGTTTAATCCACAAGAAGTAAACAAAAATCAACAAACCTTTTGTGCAAAATGTCTAAACAATATGCAATTTCCTTTTAAAAAGATAAAATGGAGGCATGAAGGCTCAATCCAGATTGTTTTTGACTACATCTTATTTTTAAATGGGACTGCAGTGGCTTAGTGGTTAAGACACTGAACCTGACGATTGGAAGGTTGGCAGGTCAGCAGTTTGTGACGTGAGTGCTGCACAACAGAGTGAGCTTCCACCTCTGCCCCAGCTCTTGCCAACCTAGCAGTTCAAAAGCAAGAAATCGCAAGTAGATAAATAGGTACCACTTCAGTGAGAAGGTAACAGTGTTCCGTGCCCTGCCATATGTCCACGGAAACATCTGCAGGTGCAAACAATGCTGGCTCTTTGGCTATAAATGGAGAAGAGCACCAAACCCTAGTCATATACGACTGGCTTTCAAGCAAGGGTGACCTTACTTTTATGGGCTGCTTTGGGTCGCCCTTGGGGCTGAGGAAAGAGGGGTACAAAAATAAACATTATTATTGTTGTTGTTGTTATTAATAGTTGGTCATAGAATTGCTAATTGTAGGATTAGCATTTTACCTATTTTATCCCTTAGAATTAATACTCACGAAAATTTGTATGATAAGAGCTAGAAACTTAAAATCTTTCCCAGACTGACTAGAATCTGATCCTAGATTATAATAAGTATACATTTCTGCTTATAATAAGTACAGTATACATTTCTGCTTACCTTGGGGATCACATTTGCAAACAGATGATCCAGAAGTTTAATAGAATCACTGCCTTTGATGCTAAACTTCCCAAATGGAGTAAGATCAACCACACCCACTTTTTCCATCACTTGCTTATATTCACGACCCACAGGTTCGAACCAGTTTGTGTGCCGAAAGCTAGGCCTGTAATCAAATTGTTTTAATTGCATTTTCAGGGTGGGGGGAATAAAAAACTTCTTCCTGAGTACTTTTCAACTTACTTTTAATCAGCTCATTAGACAGGATATCATCTTAACATGGTCCTCATCTGCAATACTTTCATATCATCCTTCCTTCCCTTTATCAGAAGCAATTTGTAATAGATAAATGTCAGACACACCTATTATATCTAATTTTATTGACAACATTTTAGCTGGCTAGATAGCTCTGTGGTTAGAGGCTGAGAGTTCAATTCCCCACTATGCCTCCTTGAAGAAGAGTCATCCTGTGTTGTCGTGAGTAAACAGCACAATCCCAGGATACCTCCAAAAGAAGAGAATGATAAAATACTTTTTCTACCATGAAAACCCTGGAAAGGGGCAGTAACAGCAGCAGCAGCAGCAGCGCAACAACAACAACAGCAATAATGTCATGCAATGGAAAGGATGAAACAGTAGATCGTTTGTAATGAAAAGGATGAAAAAGTACATCATCTGATCAGGGGATGCAGCACAATTTCACAGATGGATTATTTGCAATGCCATGACATGGTTGCAAAAATTATTCATTGGAAACTTTGCAAGAAGTTTGGATTTGAATGCGGTGGGGGCGGGGGGATGCAGAACATTAGGTAAAGAAAGTTTTAGGAAATAAGAGTCAAGATTCTGAGGGACTTTAAAAATTAAAAAGATAGACATCAGACTCACAATACAATTGATATAACTGTTGTGGAAAAGAAGAAGGCCTGGAGAAAATTTTAAAAAATCATGATTTTCAAATTGAAGTTTAGTGTTTATGGAGGACGAAATCTGTTGTTGTACCCAGAGCAGTGGCTTAGAGGTTAAGACGTTGAACTTGATGACTGGAAGGTCAGCAGATGAGCAGTTCGAGACCCAAGTGCTGTTCATTTCTGATTTATGGGACCCTAGGAATTAATGATCACCTGTGGTGGCTTATTGATTAAGACACTGAACTTGATGACTGGCAGATCAGCGGTTCAAGACCCGAGTGCTGCACGACTGAGTGAGCTCCCATTTCTGTCCCAGCTCCTGCCAACCTAGCAGTTTGGAAGCAAGAAATTGCAAGTAGATAAATAGGTATCACTTGGGTGGGAAGGTAAACAGTGTTCTGTGCGCTCTGGTGTCAAGGCATGCCTGCCACAGGTCCTTGGAAATGTTTGCAGACACAGTCAGCACTGGCTCTTTAGCTGTAAATGAAAATTAACACTGAACCCTAGAGTCAGAAATGACTGGCTTTCGAACAAGGGCAACCTTTACCTTTACCTTACCCATAGCAATCAGAGCCCTTGGAGTAATACCTAAGTGTACACATTACAGATCCACAAATGTATTTTTGGGCAACGGGTCATCATGATGATAGTGATGGTAATAGTGGTGGTAACACAAACAACAACTAAATAACATCAAGTAGATCCTTGTTTATGGAGACCTCTTCCAGGGTATCTAGGTACAGATTATTTAGAAGTTATTTACCATTCCCTTCTTCAGGACATACTCTGAGATTGTGTAGCTCATCCAAATCCACACATAGTGTCTCTTCCTGGCAGGCACAGTGGAAATTGAACTCCAAATGACTGTCATATCCAACTCACTGAGCTACCTGGCCAGCTACCATGGTACGCACTCACCATTTGTTTGAACCTAAACACTAAACCCTGATGTTTCAGTCTATGATTGAAAGAAGAAACATGATTTGTTTGCTCACATCCCTGTGTACAGCAAAGCAGCAGACAGAACCATCAACTATCCTTTACCCTTTAAGAAAACTCTAGGGCCGCGATGGCAAACCTTGGCACTCCAGCTGTTCTTAGACTTCAATTCCCAGAAACCCAAATCTCTGTGCATCCACACGAATGGGTTTACTATGCATACATGCAGTAAACCCATTCGTGTGGATTCACAGGGACTTGGACCTCTGGGAACTGAAGTCCAAGAACAGCTGGAGTGCAAAGGTTCGCCAACGCGGCCTTTGGGGAAAAGCTTTGTTTTGCTTATTGGCTACATCAGAAATGAAATGAACTACACTCAGGATTGGGCTCAGATATTTGCTGCATAAAGCAAATGAGAAGGTGACAACTGAGGCCAGCCAACATGCAGATGGAGTCTAGATTGCCAGTTGACATTTATTTCAACCTTTGCAACAGGACAGTGTACTCCTCTACACTTGAAGCAGCAGGCCAGGTTAGAGGAGCAAGAACAAATTGTGTGGCATACTTTTGTAGCAAAACAAACAAACATTTAGCATTCATTTACTTGTATCCAGTCTCATCCCCAGGTTTGTAGAACCAATGAGGTTGTTCCCAGCCTGCATGGAATCCCATGGAGCATTTAGACTTAAGGACATCATAAAGTCCACTGACACGTTCTGTAGGTCTTCCAGCAAATCTTTCTTCCTTAGGATAACCAACTAAAAGGGATATAAGAAAACATGAAAAGGAATCATGCTGTGTATATGTACAAAATTATTTTTTCACATGTCTAAAAGCAATTTGTCTTCACAATACATCTCTGACACCTGTGAAACATGAAAATGTGGATATGAAACAAGAAAGCAGATACTGTTGGTGAATTGCCTAAGCAAACAACATGGACGGAGATAACCAAGCTAGTCTAGAACAGGTGAAATGAATCAAGTGCCAATTTTATTTTGTTTCTGTACTGTGAAAAATTATATGTAACCACCTTACCAATATTGTTAAATCCATAAGATTCTCTTGCTTTTGCTTCTGTGTATTCTACAGTTGTCCATTTTCCAAACCTATTTGGATCTAATTCTATTAAATCAAAAGGAGGTTCCCCATAAAGTATCCAGTCACTGAGATACTTTCCAATACCACCAGCATGGATGATGCCATATCTGAGAGGAAGGAAAAAATATCAGTACAGTACTGTACTTCCTAACAATCCTTCCACAGACATTGCTCAGGAAACAGCTCAGCAGAAAACTAGGTTTTTCATTCTGTTATTTATTGGCAAGTTTGGTTAAATATGTAACACTACAACAGCCTTTGCTTTGTGTGAGGCTCATAACAAGCCAGCAGAGATCAGCTGGATGTGGAAATGTGGACATGATTCCCAAATAACATTGGTTCAGATCTGCTTCTTACAGGATAAAATTTTCTACAAAAAAGTCAAACTTCTATATACACATGGTATAAGTTGTAGTTGTTTTGTCACATGATAAACTACAATTATGTGTCAATGCTCCTCGTATTAATTCTTCTTCTTCATCATCTGCTGTATCCAATTCCAAATATTGGTGATCCTCATGGCAATCAGCCATGAAGACTGTTCTGAGAATATAATGCTGTGGCCTTTCATCTGCCTTCCACATTGCAGTTTTTTTAATTATTATTTTTATTTTATTGTTCGATTTCTACACCACCCACTCAGCCTAGGGCGATTCAGATAAAAATATAATAAAATTAATTAAAACTACCTACCCCCTAAAAAGAGTGCAGGGACCGAAGGGACCATGGGGGAAAAGAATTATCCTCTATACCAACCACCCAATGGAGGTTACCCTTCCACCTACACCCCATACTTGGCATGACAGCCAGGTTTTGAGTTCTTTTCTGAAAGGCAGCAATTCCGTCCGGAGACGTAACTCTGTTGGCAGGAGGTTCCAGAGGGCCGGTGCAGACACTGAGAAGGCCATCCTTCTTGTGCCAGAGGGGCGAGCCCATCTGGAAAATGGAACAATTAGAGAGTCCTCCGGTCCGCTCTGGTTGGACGGACAGACGTCCTTAGGGCGATGCGGTTTCTTAGGTATCCTGGCCCACTACCATAAAGGGCTTTAAAGGTCAAAACCAGCACCTTGAATGGCACTCAGAGACAAACTGCTAACCAGTGCAGCTCCTGAAGCAGTGGTGAGGCATGGGCATAACGTCCACACCCCATCACCACCCAGTCCGCCGCATTGTGGACCAGCTGTAGCCCCTGAATGGTCATCAAGGGCAGCCCCATGTAGAGTGCATTACAATAGTCTAGTCTAGAAGTTACCAGAGCATGAGTGACCATGAGCAAGGAGTCCCGGTCCAGGAGTGGGCGCAACTGGCGAATCACCCGAAGTTGGGCGAAAACCCTCCTGGCCACAGCCGCCACCTGTTCTTCTAGCAACAGCCACGAGTCCAGGAGGACCCCCCAGGTTGCGCACCGGGTCTGTCTGGGGCAAAATAGCCCCATCCAGAACCAAAGATGGTAGCTCCCGGGATAGCGCAGGGCCCCTTATCCATAGCCACTCAGTCTTGCTGGGATTCAGCTGTAGCCCGTTGGCCCCCATCCAGACCCCAACAGCCTCCAGGCACCTGGAAAGGACTTTGACAGCATCACTGGGGTGCCCACGGGCCGAGATGTACAACTGAGTGTCATCCGCGTACTGATGGTACCACACCCCGTGGGAACGGATGATCTCACCCAGCGGCTTCATGTAGATGTTAAATAGGAGAGAGAGCCCTGAGACCTGAGGCACCCCATATTGGAGGGGCCTAGGGCTGGACCTCTCACTCTCCAACCACACCAACTGGGTCCGACCCCTCAGAAATGAGGAAAACCAGGACCACACAGTGATAGGTAAGTTTGACACCCATACCACTGATCCTGTTCTGCAAGTCACTTTCTGATCCTGAGACCTTTTGGCATGCGAAGTCCTCATCAGCCCAAGAGGGACTCAAGTGAGATTTAATCCACTTGGAGACCATCACCCTTCCCTGTAGACTTTGCCACCCAAGCCGTTAGTCCTCAGGGTTGTCAGGTTAGTTAATCGCTGCCTGACACTCGGCGTTGAGTCACTGGCAGTGTGGTCTACTCTATTACCATAGCAGGATAACATGGCCAGACTGTCTCATATTAATACAGTAGCAAAACATTGCTAACTTCATTTCTCCACTACATAAACAACAATGATTGACACATATGCATACAAATGAAATTTCCCCTCCAAAATGTGGCATGTTTTCTTGTAGGAAACACATCTTGTATGGAACATGCTTCAAAATATGATCACTGGAGACACATTATCTCTTTGTCTTTTTATTTTAACTGCTCCTCTGGAAAGTTGGTAAAGCTGTAATCTCCTTATAAATGCTGTGAATATGAATTTATTAAAAACTGAAAGTTCTATTTTGAGTCATAACATATGATTTGTTGTTTTAATGTGCCAACAAGTCATCTCCATCTTATGGCAACCTTATGAGAGATCACCAAAATCTCCTGTCCTCAACAACCCTGTTCAGCTTTTGTAAATTCAAGGCTGTGATCACTCATGGAGTCAATCTATCTCTTACTCAGCCTCCCTCTTTTCCTGCTGCCTTCCATGAAGACTTTGGGTATTATTAGGTTCTGCTGTACTGCAGCCAAGACTCTGCTTACGATCTGAAGTTGAGCCTGACGGGAATCAAGGTTGACTCAACCTTCCATCCTTCCAAGGTCGGTAAATTGAGTACCCAGCATTTTTGGGCAAAATGCTAATTACTTTGTGAACTGCCCAGAATGTGCACAACCACTATGGGGCAGTATATAAGTGTAATTGCTCCTGCTACTGTTTTACAAAATCTTCAAATGGAACATTTGAATACAGGAGACCTTGTGGCTATAGGATACTTGCTCATAAGAATAGAAACACAGAATTTAGCATCATTAAAAAGCCTAGATTTCTTCACATAGTCTGATACATTTATTTCTCAACATCTGTTAATCATAAATTTTACCATATCAATCTTTTACCTATCTGTTGCACTCAGATCTCAGTAACTAGGTTATACAGTAATTTTCCCTAAAACTGTTGATAACTACTTAATTAAAAATTAATGCACAAACTTCAAATCTTACAAAAAGCAATCAATAGACAAACATTTTATACAGGAATTGAATTTATCCAAGGAATTTACTTACCCAAACCCAACAGCCACCCAATAATTTCGAACACTCTGATGAGGTCCCACCATAGGTAAAATATCTGGAGAATATGTTATAGGTCCAGCAACTACATTGATAATGTTTGCTTGCTTCAGCACTGGAACCATTTCCATAGCAACTTCAATATGATCCATTATTCGGTCCAAATCAGATTCAAAAAGCTCCTTTCCAAAATCTAGGGGGAAAATTACATTTGTTATGCATTTGTGAACTTTAAAAAGTGTTATAGACAGCTGTGACAGAACTAGGTATACCCTGTGTCTTTTTCAAAATGGCGATTTCAAATCCGTGGGAGAGTGGAAGAATGTAAACATTTTTACCTCATGAGTTGCCTCATGTTGTAGAAGAAATGAAACCTAATATGTGATTGACATGTCTTGCTGTAAGATCATTGGTTGGAATCCCTAAGGGGGAGGGCCAAAGAGTGGACCCTGTAGGGAAGATATAATCCATACACACAAACACGGAGGCTGGCTAAATGTAGCCTTTTCAGAGGAAGGGGGGGCGGGTGGAATAGCCCTTAGAGAAGCAGCTAGCTTTATTTCCTTGTTTTGAATTGCTTTTGCTGGACTGTATCCTGTATCCTGAGATGCTTTCAATATAATTCTAAAATGTCTGAAGAAACTCTGGAGTGATTACTTGGCACATGTTACCTTAATCTACACTAGTTTCATGGGCACCCTTTGCTCACTATCTAGATTTCGGTCAGGAGTGACTGGGCATACTGATAGGAAAAGCTCTGAACTGCTGGGTCCGATCTGGGCCAGGAAAGCAGGATCAGGCGCAATCTCATCGCCAGGAGGCCGGAGGACTACCGGGTCCTACCTGGGAGTAAGCGGATTGTCACAACAGCAATAATATTTTGGTACTATTAATACCAGAATAAATGTTTCACAAAGAAATCACATATATGCTCTCTGATTTAAAAAAAAACATTTAAAATGAAAACAATTTGATTACACAGGAAATGTGTGGATAAAATATCAAAAAGGGCCTTGGTCCTGATCAATATGTACAGTATGTATAATGTACATAGGTAAAGGTAAAGGTTTCCCTCACTTGAAAGCCAGTCGTATCTGACTCTAGGATGCAGTGCTCATTTCCATTTACAGTCAAGGAGCCAATGCTGTCTGCATCTGCAGACATTTCCATGGCCATGTCGCAGGCATGACTAGACACTGGAGTGCATGGAACACTGTTACCTCTCCCACCAAAGTGGTGCCTATTTATCTACTTGCAATTTCTTGCTTTCGAATTGATAGGTCAGCAGTTGCTTGGACAGAGACAGGAGCTCACTCCTTGTGCAGCTCTTGTGTCTCGAACTGCTGACCTGCCAACCTTCCAGTCATCAAATTCAGTGTCTTAACCGCTAAACCGGTGCAATGTACACACATAATTATTATTCACAATATCTACTAATAGAACAAAGCAGTCACAAGCCTAGCTAAAGTGTGAATGTTTCTTTAAAAAAAAAATCACCTGGTGGAACTCCATGTGTTACCCAGGATTTTTGTAGTTTCATTTTCTCTTGGCTTTCATATGGTCCAAATAAAAGCCCATCCCTTTCTTGTCTCAGATAATAGGATCCTTCCAAGTCACGAAGCACAGGCAATTCCTTTTTCAGGGCATTTACTTCAGGAATAGAGGCAGTGACAACATATTGGTGATGAACGGGTATGAGTGGGTGTTGTAATCCAATCATTTTGCCTATTTCACGAGCCCAGAAACCTAGAAGACACAACATACAGAAACATAAATATTAGAGCAATAGCAAACATTTGGAAACCAACAGTACAGTCTCTTTTCAGAGTAAGCAAAACAGGGTAACATTTTGGAATTGGACAGGAACTATGCCAAATCTTACATTATTGCAGAAGATCATCAAAGCTTAGGGATGGTAAAAGAGGTGGCACTGGGGGAGGCAGAAAGAAGAATGGTCCATGAATCAGAAAATACTGCCTTACCATTTGGGTAATGGTCCCCAAGTGGCTTAAGTCCCACTTGATTCCATCTTGATGGAAGGCAGTAGCTTCATCAATCCTGGCCTGGGGCTGAGGAGGACTTTGCATGCTAAGGCAGATGGAAGGCCACTGCACTATATTCTCAGGATAGTCTTCATGGCTGATCGCCATGAGGATTGCCAATATTCGGATTTGGATACCGAAGAAGACGAAGGAGGAGGAAGAGGAGGAAGAGGAGAAGAAGACCATCCCTCATCCCTCACTCAAAAAATTTCTGCTTAAGCATACGTGTGGATCCAGCACATTGCATTTTCTTATTGCACAAAGAATGACATAAAGACTTGAAAGCATAACAATGTATATTTGTTGTACAACATTACAAAAATTAGTCTCTACATAGAAATTGTTACATGTGAAATAACTTCCACATCCTCATTCATTTCAGTTCAGTGTGATTTACTTTATTTATTTTCAGAGATTTATTTATTTATTTATTTAATATATTTATATACCACCCTAATCCAATGGACTCTGGGCGGTGTGCATAGGCCATACATGTCAACCTTCCCGGATTGGCCAGGATTTCCCGATTTTCGACGCCGATTTGCACCATTTCCCGCCCACAGCTGCCAAAAACCCAGAATTGGCAGTGGGGGGAAAGAGGTACTGCGCATCGCTTCTGTGCAAGTCGCGTTCTACACATGCGTAGAAGGCTTTTACGCTTGCGTAGAACGTGACTTGCGCAGAACCATTGTGCGTAGGTCCCAGATTGTCCGGAGCCGCGGTTGACAGGTATGACATAGGCCAGCGAGCACATCATTTTGCTATCTTAAAAATATAAAATCAGCAAAACATTAACATTAAAATTGGTTACAGGAGGGGGGGAGCCTCAGACGAGCCAGAAAGGGGAGCTTGTTGACAATCCCAGCCCCCAGACCCATTTTGCCAACCATGTCTTCAGCTCTTTCCTAAATGGTAGGGAAGTTGGTTTTGGATCATAATTCCCAGCCTGTTAACATGGCCAGTGGCCATACTGGCAACAGGATTCTGTGAGCTGTGGTCCAAAATATAAATATTTCTAATGTCTAATACATTTCTGTTGTGTCATGATATACTGTCATACTCTGGACAAGGCAATCTTCCTTAGACTGCTTGAACATTATTCCAGTTAGCTCAGGCCTGAAGAAATGAATGTTCTCCAAGGCCCTTCTATGGTTTAAACATGGGATTGCATATTTGCTTACTCTGACAAAGATTAAACTTGCCACCCTTTGTGCAAAATCAGAACCTGGGAGATGCCGCTGCTGTTTCCGCCCTCTGGGCTGGCCCACCCGGACGGCAGAAAAGGAGATGCCACTGCTGCTGCCCGCAGCGCTTCCTGCACGCCCCGGGGCCCCACACCATCGGCTTCCGGGGTTAGGCACAGGTGGGAGCCGCCACAGCTGCCTCCACCCTCCGGGCCAGCCCACCAGGAGGGCAGAAAAGGAGATGCCACCGCCGCTCCATGCCAGCACTCCATGTGCCTCCTAGGGGCCCACACCATCGGCTCCTTGGATTGGGCACGGGTGGGAGCCACCGTGAATTTTTTTTGTCGACTCCTGGGATCCTCCACCGCCACACTGCTGGTCAGGACTTTGGGTTTACAGTGGCAGCAGGTTCCTTGACTTAAGACTTTTGGGGGGGCTGGGGCAAAATGAATTGATTTATTGTTTTTGCCGCTGTCAGGTTGACTGTTGTGCCTTGATATGCTATTGTATTTTTATTGAACTGTATTTATTGTATTTGCTGTCCTTTTGCCCTTGTGTACATCATTATGTATTTATTTTGTTTACTGTATGATTTTTGATGCTTTTGATTTTGTATATTATTATTACTGTTTCTTGCACTTTCCTTGATGTAAACCGCTTAGAGTCACCTCTGGTTGAATTAAGCGGTATACAAAAATAAAGTGAAATGAAATGAAATGAAATGAAATTTATTTTTATTTCTTAGATTTGTACCACTGCCCCCTTGCCAATATTACTAAAAAGGGTAAAGTTCCTTTAGGTTATAACTGTAAAGTAACTGAACTATGTATTAGGTGAAGGGATCAAATATGAGTGACTAATTATTGATAACTACTTACTTGTAAATTTTGCAGCTCCATAAAATTATGACTACGCAGTGTTAAAACAGGTTCTGAAAAATCTAAACAAAGCAATTTGGCCCCCGCACTTTGGAATGGCTCCTGCAATTAATGAACAACTGCATAGACAAACTTAAAGTTCCTAAATTATGGAGACAGGCTAAAGTTGTTGCTTTATTGAAACGAGGCAAAAACCCAGATGATCCAAAAAGCTACCGACCAGTGTCACTCCTTTGCCATATTTATAAGGTATTGGAATGGATGATTCACAACTTATTGATGAGAAGATCATAAAGGAGCAAGTAGACTTCCGACCAGGCTTCCAAAGAAAGCAAATTACGAGAGTGGCTTTCATTGATCTAACTGCAGCATATGATACTGTCAATCATAGGATTCTGCTCCATAATATAAATAAGCTTACCAAAGATAACAAGCTTACTAGGGTCATAGGCAGCTTCCTTCAGAACCGGAGATTCTATGTGACGATGAATGGAAAGAACAGCAGATGGAGGGTACAGAAGAATGGTCTGCCTCAAGGAAGTGTATTGGCTCCAACACTGTATAATATATATACAAATGATCAGCCAGTTCCTGACAATACAAAATTGTTCATCTATGTGGACAACACTGCAATAGCCGTTCAAGGGTCAAGCTTTGATGAGGTAGCTGGAAAACTTACTGGAGCGCTTGAAGAATTAGGACAGTATTACAACACCAACCATTTGAAGCCTAATCCAAGCAAGACTCAAGTATGTACATTCCACCTCCGAAATCAAGAAGCAAGGGTTAAGTTGAATGTTATGTGGCAAGGGAATAGATTACTGCACTGTTCAGCACCAAAATACTTTGGTGTGATGCTTGAATACCAAAGCCAAAGTTAGTACAAGGAACAACATCAGCAGGAAACTATAAACAGGAAACTCAACCATCCATCCACACTGAACACATCAGCTTTGGCCCTGAGCACCTCTGTAGCAAAGTATGCTGCTCCGGTATGGAATGCAGCCACACACGCAAAAGAAGTTGATATTGCTGTTAATGAAGCCACACGGATAGTGACAGGATGCCTTAAACCTACACCAGTTGAGATAATACACCACCTTGTTGGTATTGCTCCACCTAAGATCAGGAGAGAAGTAGCAGCAGATACTGAGAGACTAAGCAAGAGAATGACCCTCGATACCCTCTGAATGGATATGAGTCTCAAGTCCGTCGGCTCAAATCCAGGCAGGGCCATTGCCAGAGGCAGGCCAGGGGGGGAACCTGCCCCCAACCCACCCCGGGATGCCAATGTTATATATGTGTGTGTGACATTGTTGCCCCTCCTGAAAATCCCCCCTCCCCCAATCTAGAATCCTGGCTACGGCCCTGAATCCAGGAAGAGCTTTATGGCAAGAACATTCTTGAGGGTAGAACAAAACCAAATTAGAAGATGGAGGAAGAAGCTCATTGGGAAAGGAACATTATTAAAGGTGGATATAGCTGAAAATCTCAATCTCCCCTATGTCACCTGGAGGACCCTGCATAGGCTGAGGATTCGAATCCTTAAATGCAAGACCAACATACTCAAGTGGGGACTGCTGGTGGACAACAACACATGGTGTGAATGTGGAGAGACACAGTGTCCAACCATTTACTGGTCTGCTGACTGCTGCCAGAGATACGCACCAATGAGGATGTGCGGCAAAGTGAAGAGAGTGGCTTCATTTTGGTAGTCCAGAGTATGACAAGGACACAAAAGAGAGAGAAACCAAAGTCATACTTGTTTCTTTTTAAAGTTCAACCAAAGGGAACATTTAGAGCTGGTATTGATTAATGACCTGGGTCAGTGTGTAGGTAAATACAACTATGAGACTCTACCTAGCATTTCTAAAGCCAATCTTCTTCATTCCTTTCATAACCTCCTCTCCAAAACAAGTAATAATTTACTGTGGATTTTTATGCCAGTCCTACTGTGCTAAGTCCATACTGCTAACTCAGTGCAATGGGTTTATTAAATAACTGCTTATCTTTCCCACTCACAGAGTTGCTGGTTCACACACTCACCCTTCTACCACTTTATTGTCACAACTTTTAGACTTCAAATCTGGCTGAGCAAATTACAGTTTATGCTAGTTTAAAAAATCATTTTGCAGATCTAACCTTAGGCCCTAACTATATGTTACAAATATATTTTCAAGAGAAAAGAAAAGTCCTTGAGTGCTGAGAAAATAGCAGGAGACTTCCTCACCCTCTGTATTCTGCAAATTGGTGTTTGGGGAGTGGGGTCCCAGGGTTAAATCCTACATGTCTCATTTCATACATGCTGTAGGAGATGGCTCCATGATCACAGTGCATGGGTCACTTCAATGCAAGCTGGGATCCACCTTAAACAAATCCACACCAGTGGCATTTCTCATGTTTGTATCAACTGTGAAAATGATTTCCAGGAAAAAAATGTATATTTGGATACGAATAGTAGCCAATGGCGGTGTTCTTTGCAACTAGCTATAGCACTTTCTTTCTTTTTAAGTCTGATTTCTCAGACCACAGCTCGAGACCTCTAGCAACAGATATCCTGAATGTGTAGTTTGGTCCTTCAACTGTTGTTGTAAATCACTATCTGAAGTCAAGGTACATAACTTCACAATTTGGACATCACTGCAAATTCCTGGCAGAGACACCTGGTAAATATAAGGAACTGTCCATATCTGAGAAGAAAACAGGAGAGGAAAGAGAATGGCACATTCTTAGTATTCAGATCTTTTATGTGAAATCACAAAATGTGACACCCACATTGGGATCCTATTATGAATGATACAAGAATGAAGTGAAGCAATTTAAATAAGCTTCTAGTTTTTCAAGTACATATTCAAATTCTTATTTTTAAATTAGTATTCTAACAAAAATATCGCTAATAACATAACTGTTCCTTAAGGAAACTCATACAATATAGTATTATATTCTCATACAATATAGTATCATTCAGTATACTCTTTCCATAAAAAGTAGGAACATACAATTACACTCACCCATCCCCTGGGCAACGGCCATAAAAATGGGAAATGGTTTTGCAAATCACTGATAACTTAACCGCTATTCTTGAGAGCAAGACAGAGAAAATTAAACTTGAATGTTTGTGAGGACCATAATATACCTTATAAAGTGACCCTAGAAGCCCTCTTAATTCATAGACTATGATATTTGCTACATAAGGAACCAGTTTCCAAGGGATAGCCATATGAGGGGACTATAATAATGCAACAGTATTAATCATCATCTCTCTCTTTAAATTAAAAGAAAAAGCTATTTTCAGGACCTATTGGTCTATCCTGGTTTTAAACTAGTTTGCATGGGAGATGTATTGATCTTCCATGCAAATTTTTGGTACCTTGGAAAAAATCAGAAGCACATAATATGCTTCATCAAAGATTAGAAAATGTTATTCTACTATAGTACATAAGAGGACTGCTGTGGTTTAGTGGTTAAAATGCTGAACTTGATGACTGGAAGGTCAGCAGTTTGAGACCTGAGTGCTGCATGACGGAGTGAGCACCCATTGTTTGTCTCAGCTCCTACCAGCCGAGCAGCGATCTCTCGTCTCTGTCTAAGCTCCTGCCAACCTAGCAGTTCAAAAGAAGATATTGCAAGTAGATAAATAGGTACCACTTTGTTTGGAAGATAACAGTATTCTGTGCAGTATTCACGCCTGCAACGTGTCCATGGAAACATCTGCATACGCAGACAGTGCTGGCTCTTTGGCTATTTATTTATTGTTATATTTATATACCGCCTTCCTCACCTTAAGGGGCGACCCAAGGTGGTTTACAAGTAATAAGATATTACTAGAGTCGGGGGCGCGGGTGGTAGATGTCAAAGCCACCCCCTCTTTCCAACAGTGCCTCTTCTGCCCTCCCAGGCCCCGAATATAAATGGAAATGAGCACCATAGAGTTGGATACAACTGGCTTTTGAGGAAGGGTGACCTTTACCTTACTATAGTACAAACCATTATGTGGGGGAGGGCAACAGCATTCATAGCTTCATGCCAATTCATGTTTGATCAGATCATCATCAGATAGTTATCCTAAGCCATAAATCAGTTGCTTCCACTACAGCAGCAGTGCCCTTTCAGTGTAAAATGCCTAAAAGTCATAGCTGCATTTTTATCTTCCCAAAGTGTTAAAATGCTGTCCATTTCTTACCAGCAGTGTTTACAACTCTGTTTGCTTGAATAATTCCATGTGGGGTTTCAATTTCCCATGTTCCATCTGATCTAGGCTTCAGATTAGTTACTTGAACTGGATAATTTAACTGGGCACCATATTTCCTAGCCCCTGCAGCCAAGGCCATAGTAAGTGAATAAGGGTCAATATGACCATCTCCAGGATTATACAAACCAGCCAAAACCTAAACAAGGCAAAAAAAAATGAAATTGCATCAGTTTTGCTAAATGCAAATGTTTCAATCAACAGAGAAGAAATAGGGAAAAATTACACACAGGCAACTAGTCAGATCCAGAAATGTTGGAACAAGGATAACTTTTTTGACATGTGGCCTCTGCACCCCACCAGTGTCAAACCCTTGCATTAAAGTTGACATTCCTGAATTTGCTCACATCCTGAGGGTTTTCCTTTCATCTTCACTGTGGTGTGGGTACAGAAGCCACATGCCAAAAATGTTATCCATGTTCCAATATTTCTGGACCTGACTGTGTAATTTCTAGAAATTCAGAATCTAGTAAACAGAGAAGAACAAAAGAGATAAAGATTATTTTTACCTTTTCCATGTTTAATAAGGGGAATATTTCTTGCACTTTCTCTGGAGCAAGAAGATACTGCTCTGTTGGGTGCCAACCAACTCGAGTCATTTGGTACTTAAACTCATCCACTCTTGTTGGAGTTGTAGCAATTCTAATGCTTCCTGGCTGATGAAAACCCACAGCCTAAGATGATGAGAAAAGATTCAGTCAAATTCCATTAAATATGTACACAAATTCCATTAAAACACTACATTGATTACTGGAATTCTCTCTACTTGGGGCTGCCCTTGAAAGTGGTACAGAACTTGTAGCAGATAAAGAATGTTGTTGTCGGCTGCTTACTCGTATCAAAGCATACATTTTTGTCAGGTTAGTGATAGGGAGTAGCAGATTCAATAATATCTCTGATCTTGGCATGCCTGCATTGGTAGCCTATAGGCTTCCATGCCCGATTCAAGCTATTGGTGCTAACACAAGATCATTGACAGCTTAGTATGCAGGGTAACATCTCTCCCTACTGAATTCAGCCCAGACCACCTGATCCTCCCAGGTACTAGGGCTCCAGAAGCCTAATACAACAGAGACCCAAAAGTCTGTTATAAGATGCTAGGCCTTCTTTGTGGTGGCTTTTACTTTCTGGAATAACCTTCCATGCTTTATAGGCCAGACTCCCTTCTTTTAAGTTTTTCACAAAGTTTTGTAGGCTATATAAAGAGGTAGTTAACATTATTCTGCCTCTCTTGTAGTATGATTTTGGTTTTGGCATTTATTTCACCCATCTGTAAACTGTATTGTTTGTAAATAATCATTATTCTGTTCTATGTGCATATTTTACCCATTCTTTATGGTATCTTGCTGGTTCAAATTGTGTTTGTTCATAGCCCTGAGTGACCTAGGCTAATATGGTGATATATAAATGAAATGAAATAAATTGTGAGAGTACAGTATATCCAAAACCAATTATGGAATACATACAAAATTGTCACAGGATTAGTAACTTCCAATTTATTTAAAAGGGAACAAAAATGTAATCAACATTACAATGTAACATACAAAGCTTTATTTACACAACTTATATTTCAATATGGGATGGATGCCATCTGTGTTTTTACCTAAGTTTGCAAACACTAATGCCAGGTTCCTACTAATTTCTTGCATTGACAGAAAAAGGCCTTCAGTGGATCTTCTACTTCAGTGATGATGAACCTTGGCACATCCAACTCACAACATCAAAGTTCTTTGGTCTTTCATTCTGTTTCACATGATGCTCCTAAGCTTTTAATACCTATTTAGTGTTTTGTCCTCTGAAGGGGTGACTCTCTATCTTCGCCCCCAAAGTTGCCCTTAACCTGCTCTTAGGAAAAACCGTTAGCCCCTGGCCCCTGTCAGCTTCCGAAGGGGGGAGGCCAAGTTGTTTGTTCAACTCGGGGTCTGCCCGCAGGCACGACCGCAACACCTGTTTGGGCGCTTCCCGGTAGAAGCTGATGTAATTCACTATCAGGACCATCACACATTTCCCCACTCCTCAAACCCCTATCAGCCCCTGACCATCTGGGTTGCTCTCTCTGACAGTTATCCAATGTGCATCCTCTGATATACCGATGTATGCAACACCCTATTTTCAAACCTGTCTTCCTGTCAGTTTTGTCACAACCGTGCAAATGCGCTAGGTACACACGTGTTGAGGTTTCTCAGGAATAAAAGGGAAGGTCTGCGATCTCTCAGCGTCGCCTCACCCCGATGCCTTGAACAGTGTGCGTGTGTGAGTCTCATCCCTACAGTTCTCCATCAAAAAATTTAACAACTTTATATACACCATTTATAAACTATCCTTTAATTCAGTGTTAAACATGAGATCTAGATGGGTGCCAAATTCATTTGGTTACATGGCCTCAGATAGCCCCAAGTCTGCAAGCCATTCTATAACTATGTTGTAAAATCATATTTTAACCAATGTATTTAAAATCACCTGTCCAGTTTCCTCTTCTAATTTTTCATAGAGCTTGATGCTGTAGTGATGGATTTTCTTCAAATTTATTCCTGGATGGAAATATGTCGTCAACCCTGCCTTCAAAAGGCAACCAACAAAAAGGTGATATGAAAAGCTGTTTTATATATCTGTTGCTTTTCTAAGTCAATTTGACAACTATTACACCTTTTAATATAGTGCAGCAAAAACAATAATTAATGAAATGACTTGCTGAAGTTCATCCCCAATTACAATGATGAAACATTTTGTGGGATTACTAGGATTCAATCAACAAAACAAATATTTTATCTTGTTGCATGTATAATATATGAGAAATCTCAGTTACTGCGTGCCAAGTAGATCCAGCAGTGAGTTCAGATTTTTCCAGCAGAAGTACATCCTTCATTCCAGCCTTGGCCAGGTGATAGGCAAGACTCACACCAACACAACCACCTCCGATAATTACTGTTTCTGCTGTATCTCTCCATCTTGTCTCTAAAAAAGTTGGTTTCTCTTTCCTATGAAAAATTAGCAAACAGAACATTTGATTCTTTATCTTCTTATAGGCCTTTACACAGAACTAGGGCATACAATTATTTTATATATTTTATTAGTAGTATTAGTGCTAACATTTTACTCTTAGTATTTATTGCAATGTTTACACATGCAAGTGGAAATCAGAAGCCATTTGTTGTTGTTCAGTCTCAAAGTCGAGTCCAACCCTTTGCAACTCCAAAGTTACTAACAAATAGATCACCTAAAACTACTCCTTCAAATACATAACCATATAATGTGTTGCCTATAGAGCTGTCCCCAATAAACAAATATAATCTTAATATGTTGCCTTCCAACAATCCATGCCCAAATTAGAATTGTCTGTGAATTTATTCCTCATTAAAACATTCATGTTTGCTTATGTCTCCATGCAATTTAGTTTCCCCCATTTGCTTACAGTATTTTAAATCCTTTTAAAGTTATTTCTCACTACGCCTTGCCTTATACAGATCTGTTTGGTCTTCTGTCAGGAGCACCTAATGCCATGCATTCACAGTTGAGTCTCTATCCCACTGGCTATGTCTCTATCTTAAAGGGGTGGGAGAGGAGAACAAAGACACTGGGATTTTTAAAAGAGAGAAGGCCAGAGCGACAAAACTGAGCTGTTTCCAGGACACACCTCTTCTTGATTCTTCTGCATGCCCAACAGCATTGGAAACTGCATAGTGCCCAACTATCTATAGAAGCAAGCAGAGAGTAGATGTTGTGCATTATTTTTGTGCACATGTATTGCAAGTAGATAAATAGGTACCACATGTGTCTTCTTATTTCTAAAAATATTTCTAGCATCACCAAATTTTATCCAACCACTTTACAAACAACTGTAGTTTTATGCACCACTAATGTAATCTGGAAACTCCTATCTGGCTGACATGCAGTGACTGAATAATGCCTGAAATTATTCATTATTCATATATTTCACTGTGGACCAAGTGGACCAATAACCAAGAGAAAGCCATGTTTAATTTGGTCTGCCTTTGGTCTTCTTCTTTCATGTCCCAATCAAACCCTGGACTGGCAAAATTAAGTCACTTTCTTGGCTTTGTCGTTGGCCAAACTTACTGTAAGTCCTCATTGTTGCATGTGTCTGGCAGCAATGGGCAGATCAGTAAATGAGCTAGATTTTGTATCTCTCCACATTCACAAAGCGTGTTGTTGTCTGCCAGCACACACCCCACATCCCACTTGAGCCTGTTGGTTTTGAATTTAGGGACTCCAACCCTCAGCCTGAGCCTATTCAGGGTCCTCCAAGTAACATATGGGAGGTTGAGTTCCTCAGCTATATCCTCCTTTAATGTTGCTCCTTGTCCAGTGAGCTCCTTCCTCCATCTTCTAATTTGGTTTTGCTCTTGTGTACCTCAAGAATGTTTGTTCTTGCCATAAAGCTCTTCCTGGATCTGGGATGGCAGGCTTGAGGCTCATATCCATTTGGAGGGTGTCAAGGGTCGTTCATTTGCTTAGATTTCTCAGCATCCGCTGCTAGTTCTCTCCTTATCTTAGGTGGAGCGATATCAACAAGAGGATATATTTTCTCAACTGGTGTAGGTGTGAGGCATTCTATCACTATGTGCATGCAGGGCCGAAGCCAGGGAGTAACCAGGGTGGACTTGGCCCACCCTGAGTTAGCACTTTACCCCCCCCTGGCAAAGCGTGGTTCCCCATAGGAATGCATTAAAAAGAGGCTTTGTTGCCCATCCTGAAAAAACATTTGCCGACCCACATCTAGAATCCTGGCTATGGCCCTATGTGCATGGCTTCATTCACAGCGATGTCAACTTCTTTTGCATGTGTAGATGCACTCTATATTGGAACAGCATACTCTGCTGCAGAGACACTCAGGGCCAAAGCTGATATATGAGGCATGGATGGTTTGGTTCCCTGTTTATATTTTGTGAGTTTCCTGATGATGTTGTTCCTTGTACTAACTTTGACTTTGGTATTCAGGTAGTGCTGCTTAAAATTGTGTGTCCTGTCAAGCCTCATACCAATGTATTTTGGTGCTAAACAATGCTGTAATCGGCTCCTTTGCCGCATAACATCCAAATCAATCCTTGCCTCTCAGTTTTGAAGGTGGAAAACACACATTAGAGTCTTGCTTGGATTAGGCATCAAATTGTTGTTGTCTTAATACTGTCCTAATTTTTCAAGTGCTCCAGTAAGTTTTCCAGCTACCTCATCAAAGCGTGATCCTTGAATGACCATTGCTGTGTCATCGACATAGATGAACAGTTTTGTATTTTCAGGAACTGGTTGATCATTTGTATATATATTATATAGTGTTGGAGACAATACACTTCCTTGGGGCAGTCCATTCTTCTGCAACAGCCATCTTCTGTTCTTTCCATTCACCGTCACATAGAATTTCCAGTTCTGGAAGAAGCTGCCAATTACCCTAGTAAATTTGTTATCTCTGGGGAGAGTATTTATTTTACCTCAGATGGTAAGGACGGTGTTCCAGTCCCCTGATCATTTTGGTTGCCCTCCTCTGCACTTTTTCCAGCTCCATAATATCCTTCTGGAGGTATGGCGACCAGAACTGTACACAGTATTCCAGATGGGGCCTCACCATAGATTTATAAAGAGGCAAAATGACACTTGCTGATTTATTTTATATACCCTTCCTAATGATCCCTAGCATTGAGTTTGCTTTTTTCACTGCTGAGGCACACTGGGTTGACACCTTCATTGAGTTGTCCACCAGGACACCAAGGACCCTTTCCTGGTTTGTCGCAGAGAGTTCAGACCCCATCAGTTTATAAATGTAATGGGGGGGGGGGGGGTTGCCCCAACGTGCATCACTTTGCACTTACTAGTGTTGAAGCTCATTTGCCACTGTTTTGCCCACTCCCCCAGTGTCAAGAGATCCCTCTGGAGCTCCTCACAATCTCTCACAGTCTTCACTACCCTGTATAATTTAGTGTTGTCAGCAAATTTGGCTACCTTGATATTTACTCCTACTTCTAGATCATTTATGAAGAGGTTGAAAAGCAGGGGTCCCAGTACTGAACCTTGGGGGACCCCACTCTTTACTTCCCTCCACTTGGAGAAGTGCCCATTGAGTGCTACCCTCTGTTTCCTGTCCCTTAGCCAGTTGCTGATCCAGGACAAGACCTGTCTCTTTATTCCATGACTGGTAAGTTTATTCAAGAGCCTTTGGTGCAGGAACTTGTCAAAAGCGTTCTGAAAGTCCAGATAAACAATGTCAACTGGATCCCCCTTATCCACATGCTTGTTGACACCCTCAAAAAATTCCAACAGATTAGTGAGGCTGAGGCATGATTTGCCCTTGCAAAAGCCACGTTGGCTCTCCTTTAGCAGCACCTTCTCTTCTATGTGCTTATTAATTCTATCTTTTAGGATGGTTTCCATCACTTTACCTGGGACACATGTCAAACTGACCGGTCGGTAATTTTCTGGATCACCCCCTGGATCCTTTTTTGAAAATTGATTGAGGCCAGGCTAGGACACTATTCCCCGTATAGTGTGTGACTGTCAATAAATAGCTTGCACAAGACCATGCCACAAGCAGTCCAAAATGCCAGCTATGTGACCATAGGATCACATTATAAGTATTTCCTCATCTCCCTTGCTTCACTGCTAGCCTCCCAAGATGCATATAGATGAGATTCAGCCTAAGGCACTTAGGAGCCAACAAAGGGGCTCCTTGAAATAGCGTGGAATAGAGCCATGTGGTGTAGTTTGTTGATGCAGATTTAAGCCAGTAACATCTTTTTTTCAAGCTCTCTGTTCAGTTACAAAGCTTCTTGAATAATAATACTGTAACTCCATCTCTATTCATCTAGCTGAAATAGTTGAAGTGGTAGCTGTGTGTAGTCTGTGCAAGCATATCAGAGAGTACACAAAAAAAGACAAAAATGAGAAATTTAAAATGTCACAACTAACAGGTACTGTAATTTACAGAACAAACTTCAGAATAGTTAGTAATTCTCAGACCACTTCCCAGAACAAAGTAAGGCCTCTAGCTACTCACACTATACTCAATCAACTCATTAGCAGATGCAATGCCACAATAGGGACTGTTTACAACTCAATAGAACCAAACTTCACAGTAATAAATCTGAACTCCAATCAGGCAGGGATCTTCTGTTATTTCCAGTTGCAAAAAGCCACATTGATTTTTAAACTTATATGTTATAGTTATATGGACTAACCAACCATTGTATGCCTCTATACCTGATATGTATAAATTAGTAAAGGTAAAGGTTTCCCTTGCTCGAAAGCCAGTCGTATCCGACTCTAGGGTGCAGTGCTCATCTCTGTTTCTAAGCCGAAGAGCCAGCGCTGTCTGCTTCTGCAGACATTTCCATGGTCATGTGGCAGGCATGACTAGACACCGGAGCGCACGGAACGCTGTTACCTTCCCACCGAAGTGGTCCCTATTTATCTACTTGCAATTTCTTGCTTTCGTCTCACTCTTCTGTCTGATGGAGTGGACTTGATCCACGAAAGCTAACAGTAAAATACAGCAATTAGTCTTTAAGGCAGGAGTTCTCAACTTTTTTAAGCCAGGGGCTGGGTCACACTCCCTCAGACAGTTTTGGGAGCCGGATGGCCATTTTGCTCTTCCTCCACCACATGGCACTTCCTGGTGTGGTGGAGGTGGTTGGGGGGGTCACATAAAATGGCGCTGTGGGCCACATTGGGCCCACATGCCACAAGTTGAGAATCCCTGCTTTAAAGTGCCACAACATTTTTTTGTCTTTTTGTTTACTCTCTTAAAAAAAATCTAGCTGTGCATTGGTTTAATTTGACAGATGTTTACCAAGCCAAGAAAACTCGCCCTTTAAACGTCAATTCATATTCCAGGTGTTCAACCTCTCCGTTTCCCGCTTGCATGACCGCCTGTTCGCCTACTACCGTGATGGCGAACCTTGGCACTCAAGATGTTCTTGGATTTCAATTCCCAGAAGCCCAAGACCCATAAATCCACACGAATGGGTTTGCTGTGATCCATCCGGCCCGCGTCGCCCTTGTCGCTCCAGGAAGCGAAAGTAAAACGCGCCCGTACGGAGGAAGAGTTAACCCTGAAGAGTCATAACCATACGGGCACGTTTTACTTCCGCTTCCGGGAGCGACGAGGGCAGCGCGGGCCAGATGAATCGCAGAAAACCCATTCGTGTGGATTCACGGGGGCTTGGGCTTCTGGGAATTGAAGTCCAAGAACATTTGGAGTGCCTACTAGCTGCATTCAGGGAGCACCATTTCACACACCACATCGCACCACAACAGGGGAAGGGGAAAAGAAGGCTTTTCGTTCCTTTGAAGGGAATAACCCCAAACAAACTCGAAGCGGCACCGCCAGCAACAGGAGGCAGAGAGAGCCTGGACTACTCACCCGCGCTCAGTGGCCGGGCCGCAGGCAAAGAGCCGAGGCGCGGGGAAAAGGGGCAGGGCGCTCCCATCGCCCCGCAGCCCCGCGGGAAGCCATCTCAGGGCTGCTCGGAGCATGGTGTCTCCCCCTTCACAGGCGCCCAGAGTTTGGCTCACTGTAAGGCAAACCAACCCCGCTCACACATACACACACCCCACGGCCACTCCTCTCGGTACATGGAACCTTATACGCCCCTGGGAGGCGAGGGAGAGATTCATTCAACCCATTAGAGTCGCTCCTAACAGCTGGACGGTTGTTTTTTGTTATTTTGGTTTTTTGTGTTTTTTTTGGGGGGACACGGAGATCCGTCACATGGTGCGAGGAAGAGAAGAATCGTACTCTTGTTCTTGCTGTGCCGTATCTGATTCCGAATATTGGCTATCCTCATGGCGATCCACAAGCCATGAGAAACCCCGGGGAACATAGTGAAAAGTAGAGACATCACATTGTTAAAAAAAAAAAATCGCATAGTCAAAGCAATGGTTTTCCCTAGTGATAATGTATGGGTGTGAGAGCTGGACCATTAGGAAAGCTGGGCGCAGAAGAATAGATGCCTTTGAAATGTGGCGTTGGAGGAGAATTTTGAGAGTCCCCTGGACAACTTGGAGAACAAATAAGTCAATCTTAGAAGAAATCAACCCTGACTGCTCCTTAGAAGGTCAAATAGTGAAGATGAAGTACTTTGGACATCAAATGAGAAGAGAGAGTATTCACTTGAGAAAGCCTTGATGGTGGGAAAGGTGGAGGGCAAAAGAAGAAGGGGCGGGCAAAGATGAGATGGCTAGATGGTATTGTAGACACAATGGGCACAGAGCTGGGTGGGCTGAGGAGGATGGTGGAGGACAGAGGCGCCTGGAGGACAATGGTCCATAGGGTTGCAAAGGGTCGGAATCGACTGTGCGACTGAACAACAACAACAAAATGGCGATCAGACATGTAGATTGTCCCGAGAATATAATGAATGCACTGGCCTTCCATTTGCATTCTGCATGCAGCGTGGCACTCATACCACACGGATCCAGTTCCGTGAGTCACTTTCTGGTCCTGAGCGCTTTTGGCACACAAAGTCTTCTTCTTCTGTGTCAAGATCAAACTTAGGCCTGCCCCAATGGTGCCACCTTCTTGACTTTCTTGTCGACCAAAATTAAATCTTCAGTACAGTACATGTTTCTGGTAGTAATCTGCAGACCAGTAAATGAGCTGGATTCTGTATCTCTCTGCATTCACACAACACATTGTTGTCTGCCAGCAGCCCCCACTTGAGCATGTTGGTTTTGAGGGACTCCAACCCTCAGCCTATAGCCATATCCTCCTTTAATGTTATTCCCTGTCCAGTGATCTCTTTCTTCCATCTTCTAATTTGATTTTGCTCTTGTGTACCCTCAAGAAGAGGGACTGCTGTGGCTCAAGTAGTTAAGATTCTGACAGGAAGGTCAGCAGTTTGAGACCCAAGTACTGCATGATAGAATGAGCTCCCATCTCTGTCCCAGCTGCTGCCAACCTAGCAGTTCAAAAGCAAGAAATTGCAAGTAGATAAACAGGTACCACTTCGGTTGGAAGGTAAACAGCTTTCTGTGCACTCTGGTGTCTAGTCATGCCTGCCCCATGTCCATGGAAACATCTGCAGACAAAGACAGCCCTGGCTCTTTGGCTGTAAACAGAGATTAGCACTGAACCCTAGAGTCAGATACAATTGGATTTCGAGCAAGGATAACCTTTATCTTTACCCACAAGAATGTTTGTTCTTGCCATAAAGCTCTTCCGGGATCAGAGCTCATGGGCTTGAGGCACATATCCATTTCAGAGGATGTCTGAATTCTACAGAGGATCCACCAGATTAGAGTAACTCCTAACAGCTGGCTGCTTTTGAAAAACCATGGAGGTCCATCAGGGTGCATTCAAGAGGGAATTGGGCAACCATCTGTCATATCTACTTTGAATCAGATTCCTACACTGAGCAGGGGATTGGACCTGATGGCTTAAAAGGCTCCTTCCAACTCATTGACATACCTGTCAACCTTCCCGGATTGGCCGGGACTTCCCGGTTTTCGGCGCCGATTTGGGCCATTTCCCGCCCTGCGCTGCCGAAACCCCAGAATTTGGCAGTGGGGGAAAGGAGGTACTGCGCAGCCCTTCTGCGCATGTCGCCTTCTACACTTGCGTAGAAGGGTTTTATGCTTGCGTAGAACCTTTCTACGCTTGCGTAGAACCCTTCTACGCATGCGTAGAAGGCTACGCATGCGTAGAAGGGGGCTACGCAAGCATAAAACCCTTCTACGCATGCGTAGAAGGCGACCTGCGTAGAACCGTTCTGTGCAGGTCCCAGATTGGCTGGAGCCGGGGTTGACAGGTATGCTCATTGATTCTATGAAATGAAGTTAGGGACAACATGGGTACCTCAGCAAGGTGAAGTCCATGGTGGAAAAGAAAAGGCAGGGCAAGGAAACATTGCACAAAATTCATATGCCCTCTGATGTGGTCTCTTTCACAACTGCATTCGGATTCTCCCACCCCCCCTGCATATTAGTTAGTTTAAAATCTAAAGTCTTAGACCCAGCAGTGTTTTTGTCTGAGGGTGGCAAAACAATTTCTACAGGAGCTGCCCTGGGCTGTTGCTGGGGAAAGTTTGTGCTTGTTGTTTGCATCCAAGACACTTCTGGGTTTTCTGCACGAAGCCAAAAACCTCTCCCTCTCTTATTACTGTGGCTCCTTAATTACTATGGTTTAGGTTTACTTTGTTATTCGTGGCAATGGGTTTTCAAAACGTACCTTAAGATGTCTTTGTCAAACCAAGGGAATCAGAGAGTAAACAAAACAAAAAGTCAAAAACCTGGTGCCTTAAAGACTAACTGCTGTATTTTAATGTTAGCTTTCATGGATCAAACTCACTTCATCAGACAGAAGAGTGAGACTTCATGGCATCAGGTACAGAGGCAGACAATAGTATAATACAGAACATAGATTCAGTTGAAAATCAGTGTGGTTTTTCTTTTTACAACTGATAATAACAGAAGATCCCTGCTTGGTATTCACATTTGCTGTGAAGTTTGGCCCTGTTGATTTGCAAATGGTTAGTAAGGTAAACGTAAAAGGTCACCCTTGCTTGAAAGCCAGTCCTATCTGACTCTAAGGTTCAATGCTCATCTCTGTTTATAGCCAAAGAGCCAGTACTATCTGTGTCTGCAGATGTTTCCGTGGACATGTGGCAGGCATGACTAAACACCAGAATGCACGGCATGCTGTTTACCTTCCCACCGATATGGTACCTATTTATCTACTTGCAATTTCTTGCTTCCGAACTGCTAAGTTGGCAGGAGTTGCCTGGGACAGAGACAGGCGCTGACTCCATTGGGTCTCGAACTGCTGACCTGCCAGCCTTCCAGACATCAAGTTCAGCATTTTTACTAGATGCAAAACACTGTGGCATTACACATTTGCAGTTATTCTTTAAGGTTCCACTTTTTTTGTCTTTTTATTTTGTTTACTCTGATATGCTTGCACAGACTAACACGACTAAGTAAAGGTAAGGTAAAGGTTTCCCTTGTTCGAAAGCCAGTCGTATCTGACTCTAAGGTGCAGTGCTCATCTGTTTCAAAGCCGAAGAGCCAGCGCTGTCTGCTGCTGCAGATGTTTCCGTGTTCATGTGGCAGGCATGATTAGACACCGGAGCACACGAAACGCTGTTACCTTCCCACCGAAGTGGTCCCTATTTATCTACTTGTAATATCTTGCTAGGTTGGCAGGAGCTGAGACAAAGACGGGAGCTCATTCCGTCCTGCAGTACTCGGGAATCATCATCATCATCAATTTTAATTTATACCCCGCCTTTCTTGGCCAAGGCCGACTCAAGGCGGCAACAACATGACAATACAATATTACAATAATCATACAATAATACAGAGGTAAATTCAATACCTTCCGCCTCCCAGTCAGCGTCTTAGCCACTTGAGCCACTAACACTTCAAAAATTTAAACCAAGGGAGGAGTACCTGTATTTCTAAATCAGTTTTGTAACATGCTGGGAAAACCTAATGACATCTAGTGATCTCTCTCAACCCTCTGAAAGTTCCCAGCGAAGTTGAGAGACTGAAATCGTACTCCAATATGAGTCCCTCTCCTCCATCGGAACTGGATCCTTAATAATCTTGATTATCTACGGGTTTTAATGGGCAGATTCGCTGCGAGGGAGAAGGACAAGCACAACCCTTGCAGGAGAGGTGGTTTGCACACGATCTGATGCAACATTAAAAAAATAACACCACACAAAAAAGTCCGTTACTGCACTGCATCTCCCCAACCACTCCAGGGCAAACTTTGGACTCGCCTTTGCCCAAAATTAAAGAAGGCTGTTGCCGTATTTGCACACTCAAAGTGTGCTCATCCAATCAACCTCCACCTCAGGATCCGCCCATCCACACACACCCCTTTCAAGGGGTTTATATAAAAACAGGAGACGAGGTTTTTATTTTGCCGTCGTGGAAAGTTTAAGGCTTGTTTACATTGCTTGTGAGCAGCCGCCCGAGCCAAGTTTGCCACGACCCAACAGGGGTAGAACATGGCGGCTGTTGGTGAGAAGAAGACGAAAACCAAGAAGGTAAAATGACCGCCCGTTCGGGACTCGTCTCTGAATTGGTTTCCGAAGCGACGTTTGCAGACGTGCTCCTAGTCCTGTTGTAGAGCCGCTTGCGGTTCACTCCGGTGTCTAGTGACAAGTTTGTTAAGGCGAGGCGGGAGTTCTTGTCCTGCGAAGATCATGGGGGAGAAACGGGGTTTTCAAATAGGATTATGTGCTGCCAAGTTAATTCTGATTTATGACCACCCTCTTTAGGGCCGTGATGGCGAATCTTGGCACTCCAGATGTTCTTGGAGTTCAATTCCCAGAAGCCCAAACCCCCCCCCCCGTGGGTTTGCTGGGATTCATCCGGCCCGCGCTGCCCTTGTCGCTCCCGGAAGCGGAAGCAAAACGGGCACGTTTTGCTTCCGCTTCCGGGAGCGACAAGGGCAGCGCGGGCCGGATGAATCCCAGCAAACCCATTCCTGTGGATTCACAGGGGGCTTGGTAATAAGCATACTGTAATAAGCAGGGTTAGTTGTAGTTGGATCATACCTGTCAACCTTCCCGGATTGGCCGGGATTTCCCGTTTTTTGGCGCCGATTTTCGCCATTTCCCGCCCAGAGCTTCCGAATCCCCGGAATTTGGCAGCGGGGGGAGGCGTTACTGCGCATCCCTTCTGCGCAGCTCGCTTCTACGCATGCGTAGAAGGCTTTTACGCATGCGTAGAAGCCTTCTACGGATGCGTAGAAGCCTTCTGTGCAGAAGGGGATCGTAGAAGCTTTCTACGCATGCGTAAAAGCCTTCTAAGCATGCGTAAAAAGCGAGCTGCGCAGAAACGTTCTGCGCAGGTCCCGGATTTTCCGGAGCCGCGGTTGACAGGTATGAGTTGGATAAGTTAGTAGTAATAAAGTAGAAGAGTGTCAAAAATATTTACATACTTTAAAATGTTAAATTGATCAAAGACAATTTAATATCTAATTGTATGAATAATTTAAAGGGGGTGTATACATCTCTACCATTATTTTTGTATTTTTTTAGGAGTGTTGGAGTTTGTTATGTATTTTTAAATGTTTGATTATGTTTACTTTCTTTGTTCTTTCTTCTTGTTCTCTGTTTGTTTTTAATCTATCTTGTTGAATATTTAGTTTGAATAATTTTTTTAAAAAAACAACATCTGGAATGCCATGGCTTTAGGGCTTTCTAAGTAGAGAGCAGTCAGAAGCAGTTTACCCATCCCTTTTTCGGGATGTATTCTGGGACTGGGCAGCTGGAGGCAGGGTAGGGAATCAAACTCCCAATATCTGAGGCCAGATATGTAAATCCCTAAGCGGGTTAGCCAGCTTCTCTAATAAATAATAATAATAAATAAGTAACAAGTGGGATGACCAGAGGGTTGTTGCCAGTATTAGACCAGGAGTTCTCAACCTTTTTAAGCTGGGGGCCGGGTCACGCTCCCTCAGATAGCTTTGGTGGCCGGATGGCTGTTTTGCACTTTCTCCACAACATGGCACTTCCTGATGTGATGGAAGCGGTGGGGGGGGGCCACATGAGATGGTGCAGCGGGCCACATCCGGCCCCTTGGCTGCAGGTTGAGGATCGGTGAGATAGACTGTGAAGAATGAAAAGGGATGACAAGTGATTGATTGAAATTGTACACCACGCATTTCTTCTTCTTGGTGATCATCGTGGCAATCAGCTATGAAGACTGTTCTGACATACAGTGGTACCTCGCTTAAAGAGCATAATGCGTTCCACAGGATTGCTCTTTAAACAAGTTTGCTTTTTAAGTGAAACAGAATTGTAAGTGACCAATTGTGACTTCTGGCAGGCAGATTGCAAACCCCGATTTAGTTGGTTTTAGTTGTTAAGCAAGGCGACCATTCAAAGAAAATTCTGCTCTTTAAGTGAGTTAGTCTCTAAGTGGAGGTGCTCTTTATGTGAGGTTTTACTGTACTTTTAATACCTCATAATCAAACTTGAAACTGCTAATTCAGATTGCTAGAAATGTATTTTAACTGTAATAACATCAGAGAGTAATTTTAAAAAAAAGTTATTTCTCATGCCATTGTTTGAACAACTGAGTAACTCATTGATTTAGATAACATTTTTTAATGTTTCTAAAACACACATTATTACCCTGAACCTGGATAAACACAGTCTCAATCAAAAACTCAGTCCTTCCCTGTCTTGCATATTAAATGGTGGATTTGCAAACAACACACAGACTCTTCAATGAAGATTATACATCATAGCATAATGAGTATAATCAATAGTAACAGCAGTTAATAAATAATGTGCTAATAAATAAATTTCCATCCATTATAGTGATATTGTTTATTATTAATACAACATAATTCTAAATAGAGAGACAGTAGTGAAAAATTAAGCCATACTTGGCCAATAGGTTATTCTGTGGTACTGTTTTTTCTTGGGGCTTAGAGGGTGAAGATCAAATAGAAGCAGAAACTTCACTGGCAATTTTTGGAAGTGAAAAACTCTTCCCATCCTATAGCCCCCAACAGCTTCTTGCAAGGAAAGGGGTTCCATGTTTCCAAAAGAACCCATAAAGTGGCATAATCAGCTTTGGGCTATAGCCTAACAAGGGCCATTGGGGTTTATATAACTGACATAACAGAGATGTAGTCACTGATAGCAGCACATTTTTAAATACTGTAATTGTATTTACAGTCAGAGTGGAATAGAATGGATTTAACTGTAACTTTGTGGTTATACTTCAGTTATTCATTTGTTGTATCACAGTCCATTGTTCTAAAGTTCATATAGGTTCTTTTGATTTCTCATTGTTTTCCTTATAGGGTATTCTCGAACGCCTAGATGCTGGAGAAATTGTGATTGGTGATGGAGGATTTGTAATTGCTCTTGAAAAGAGAGGTTATGTAAAAGCTGGACCATGGACTCCAGAGGCTACTGTAGAACATCCGGAAGCAGGCAGGTCTAATTTTTAACATGCATAGTGCCTACTGCATATTCTCATCTAGCTATGTTAATTAAATTTAGGGCTGAAATCCTATGCTGACCTCTGAGAGTAAATCTCATTGAACTCATATGAGTTTCTTTCTAGACACATGCGGGATTGCACTTTTAGAATTAAATACAATAGATGGCCCATGAGCCAGACTTGGCCCCCGACGCCAATTCATCTGGCCCCCGACACCCTCACTGCTCCCAGAAGCTGAAGTAAAACATGCCCCATGCATGCTGCTGCTAAATGCGCATGCGCGGGGCGCATTTTACTTCCGCTTCGGGGTGGAAGGTGTGTTCAGGCCCTCGACCTGAACACGTTGAGAAACGCTGAAATAGATAGTTGAAAGTAAGCTATATGCATTAGAACCTACATTGGTATTGAGACACCATAGAAAGGTAGGTTCAGTGGGTTTATGCAGGTAGGGACTAACAATTGGATTTAGCATTTAAGTTGCAATAATGCTCATATTCACTAGGTTGTAACTCTAATTAATCCTTTTGGGATTTACATTTGAGTGATTTTGTATAGATTTGAGTTCTGTATCCCTTAAAAATTGATGGAACAAATCAGTTACAGCTACTT